>BQNB010022075.1:32771-63452 GCA_026074375.1 Tanacetum coccineum | reverse complement strand
TTTGACATATTGAGGAACCGAAACCGAACCGCAGTTCAAAAATTCAGTTCGGGTTGGGTCGGTTTCGGTTCGGTTCGGTTCGAAACCGCGGTTCTCGGTACATATGCTCACCCCTAGTCAGTGTGTTATGTGGTTTGTACTAGCAATCAACACACAGAGTATCATATTCCATATATTATCAAATAAACCCCTATAGTTTTAAAATTGATATATTGGTGAGCATTTTGCGAGAGGTTTTTTGGGAAGCAGTTTGTTCATCTTCGGGTTTCATCTCTTCATGCCTTGTTTTAACGGGATTGAATATTGTTGTTTTGTTGTAAATTGGTGAGCATCTTGATAACTTAGGTCCTTTATACCAAAGCAAAACATTTCACATTCATAGATCGGCGCACGCACTATTAGTGTTTTAAAAACAAAACTAGTGACATGTTAGAGTGCCTTTATACGGTTAAATAGTACATATAAATTTGATGGAATGAGAACATGAACTATCATGTTACTCTTTGTGAGAAAAAAAATATATAGTGAACCTTTTAATTTTAATCTTAACAAAAACCACTATCTAGTTTACTTGTTTTAAGAGGTCATAATATGATGGTCATGTTAAAAACTTAAAACCGTTTTGGGAGGATCTCACCATATTTGGCTTGGGTCTTTTGGTGTGCCCAGGCAAAAAGGGTCATAAACACTCACGTGAATACCTAAGTTGAGCCGCATATATCTAAGGGTTTCTTTGGTGGGATAGAAATAAATTTAAATTGATGAAATAACCGACAGTAATAAATAATAGTGAGTGTAAATGATTCATTTCATTATTAAATCATAGTTTGTTTGTATATAAGACGTAACTATATCATGATAAAAAACAACAATGCTCATTCAAGATAGGAAGTTAATTTAATATTTAGTTAATGTGGATTTTGTATGTCATTTGATTTCATTAACAAGATAGGAATGAAAAAAAGTAGGGGCCCCTAAGCATAGTTTTGAATGTAATGGGTCATTCCTTGAAAAAATCATTACATTTCATAGAATTAAACAAACAACAATTTTTATCATTTCATTGTATTATATTATCATTCCCCCTTTAGATTACACCATTGTAAATGATAGATATTGTATTGATTAAAGAATTAACATAAGAATGACATATCTATTTACAAAAATAGATACCTTATGTAAATAACAACATCAAACCTAACCCCTAATAGACCACAAACCCACAATCGGCTTGGGCCACTTATTGTCTAACACTAACGACACTCCCTCGCAGATTGAACGGAAGATGAACGAACGCTCAAACTGGTACGAAACTCATCAAATAAACTAGTAGGTAAACCTTTGGTGAAGATATCCGCATACTGATAACGTGACGGGACGGTAAACCCGTATACACCGGTACAAACAAGATCCTCGAACATAGTGAATGTCATCTCGATATGCTTTCGTGCGATGATGTTTGCACGTGATTGAAAGAAGATAAGACGGCACTCACATTTCACAATAGACTAGTGTACAGAGGCTAAGGGTATGAAGTTCACGTAATAGATAACGTAAACCACAAGTTTCAGCAAACCGCATTGGCAACACACCCCGATACTCCAGCCTCAGCACAAGATCGAGAGAGAGTAAAATTGGCGCTTCGATTAACCAGGAGAGAAGATTTTTTGCCAAGAAAAACACAATAACCCAGGTTGATCGACGAGTAGTGGGACAACCCACCCAATCCGCATCTGAGTAAGCCACTAAAGATAACATCGTAGAGGAATAAAGCTGTAATCCATAGGACAAGGTGCCGCGCACATACCGTAAGATCCTCTTGAGAGCAGAGAGATGAGGCTCTCGGGGGTCATGCATAAAGAAACAGACCTGCTAAACAGCATATGAAATGTTAGGCCGGGTAAAGGTGAGATACAATAAGGCCTATTCTAAGGTTGCATATAATGTAGAGTCAGAAATAGAGCACCAACTTCTTGCAGAATAGTTTGGAGTCCTGTCAACCCAGCGGCAATAACCTCGGCCAAAGTTGCGGCAGATCTCGGTCTTGTTCTCATTACGGGCATCGCGATCACGATTGTTGGCACTTGTGGTGAGCTTGATGTAGTGGAGGTAGAGAGTATCGGTTGCTTAGACCAGAGACGCATCTCCTCAGTCGTGACCATGGTGCGAACAATTGCTAGGTCAGGAAAGGGATCTTTGTGAGCAATTATTTGAGCAAGGCTTCCGTATTTTTCACTTAGGCCGTTGATGGCATAGGTGACAATATCGTCATCATCCATGGTCGAGCCAAGGTCGGTAAGAAGAGTGATAATGGAATCAATCTTGGAGAAGTAGGCGTCTGGTGTGTCGTCGCCCATTTGTATGACACGTAGTTCACCTTTTAAAGCAACGGTACGTGTCCTTTTGTTTTCTTGGAAGATGGTTTCGATGGTGTCCCAGGCGGCTTTAGCCGAAGCAAGGTTGGTGCTAATCATCCTTTTCCAAAGCGTTAGAGAAAGGGTAAGAAAGATCCATGATTTTACGATGGAGTCAGCCGTGATCTATTCGTCGGTTGATGGATCAGATGTGGACGTCGATCCATCGATGTGGTTTAGCACGTTAAAGTTGCTGCAGTGCCTTTTGAAAAAGTAACTCCATGTGGAGTAGTTCGATTCCTGAAGATCGAGTTTTTCGGGTACGAGACTATTGATGTTATGTACCGCGTAGAGTTTTTCAACCAAGGTAAGGGCAGGAGGAGGTGGTGGTGTATTCGAGTTTGTCATGGCAGAGTGATGAGTTCGACTGTTAAATCGAGGTGAGGTTTGATGATTTAGGGTTTTGGGGATCGGCTGTGAAGGCCTGATACCATGTAATATGATAGATATTGTATTGATTGAATGAATTACATAAGAGATGACATATCTATTTATAATAAATAGATAGCTTTGTAAATAAGCAACATCAAACCTAACCCTAATGGACCACAAGCCCACAATCGGGCTTGGGCCACTTATTCGTCTAACAGGAATGAACTCATTATTGTCAATCAAAACCACAGTGATTCCCCTTTTTTTGGAACCACGTGGATAGGGCTGACCCACGAACCATCTGAGATTGGATAAATCATCCCCGAATCAAGTAGCTTTACAATCTCATTTTTCACTGCGTCTTGGACTTTGGGATTTAAACGCCTTTGGGGTTGAATGACCGGTTTGTAGTCATCTTCCAATAGAATTTTGTGTGTGCAGTATGATGGACTGATTCCCTTGATGTCTGACATTTTCCAAGCAATTGCCCTCTTAGGTTTCTCTAATACTTGTAAAAGTAACATTTTCTCCCTTTCGGAAAACTTGGATGAGATAATTATAGGAAAAGATTTGTCTCCATGCAGGTATGCGTATTCTAAGTGTTGAGACAAAATTTTCAGCTTAGGTTTTTTCTCATCGATTTTTTTAGCATTGGCCGAATAAAGTTGTTCACTTTCAACTTTATTGGGTTCTGCTGTTTTCTGAGCAGCCGGATACGACGTATTGACAGATTCGATATGCCGTATTGGTTCCCCTAAATCAGAATCATCGACAACTTTACATTCAAAAGATTCACAACTTTCAAGGTCTGATTGACCAATTAGTTTTTCCAGTCCTTTTAATAAAAATAAATCATACGTATCGTTGGCCGGCAATTCCTGGGCCTCTGCGTTGATCTCATCGTCCAGGTCATGAATCCCGTAGCATATATCATCTTCAACTGGTGATCTCTTAATTGATTAATCCATGTCGAATATTACTTCATCGTCCCTTACCCTTAGCGTTTTCTTTTTATTAAACACGTCTATCATAGCTCGAGCAGTTGCCAAAAACGGTCTTCCTAAAATTATAGGAACTCTAAAATCTTCGGGCATATCTAAGATAATGAAATCTATTAGAAGGACGAATTTATCATCTTTTATGAGCACATTTTCAACTATTCCTTTTGGGTGTTGGATTGACCTATCAGCAAGTTTAAACTCATTCTATTAGCTTTTAGTTCCCCTAAACCGAGTTTTTCATACATATGGTAACTTATTTTGTCAATAAACATCAATCATCAAATTTAGCAGATGGTTTTAGATTTTTATCTATCTACTTGAAATGAAATGCACAAGGAAGTGTTTTTAGCGAAAAATAGGGAACACTATATAAATTTAGAAAAAGATACACGAGGAGGATTGTGCAAAAATAGTTAGATATAGTAACTTTTTAAGTGTTTATTATAGGGCTGATGGTCTAAAAATGCATCGAAGTTTTCTCGTTTTTCTTTTGTAGGCATTCAACTTTTAATTATTCTTTTGTGTGCAACGAATATGCTAATCTTTCTATTGTAGGCATCATTAAGAAAATCAGATGACGTGGCATAATTTTAATAAAGTTTTCTCATTTTAATTTTTTTTAATATTATATTTAACCCTTATACTTTATATTTTTACATTTTTCACCCCTTAACCCTTTATTTCATAACACCATATTCACAAATCACAACCCAAATCTACAAACATAAACTATTCCCAGATCTTCATATATCCAAGATTCAACAAATCTTCATATTAGCCGTTTGATCATATCCAAAATCAAGTCACTCACATTATTAGCATTTACCATCTTTGTATTCATTTAAACCCCCATTCACACTTCATCTCCGTTCGACTTATCTTCTCATACAACTCCACATTCCTACACATTTTTATTATGTCTTTTTTATAGTTTTTTAATTGTTTTCTTGGTTTATTGTAGTTCATGGAACATGGGTTTGTGGAAAGAGGGTTATGTTAGACCTAGTATTATGTGAAGTGATGTCCATTAAGACTCCCGAACCTTGTATTAGTCTAGTATATGTTCCCGGGAATTCTATAATGCTAATTGGGCCTAGTTACGGGCTTTAAGCCCATTAGATAGCAAGCCCGGCCTTGGAAGCCCACTTAAACCCAAGGTCGGCCCATGTACACAACTATATAAAGCCCTCTCCAAGTGTGGAGAGGGTGTTGCTCCATTTTTCTCTTTTAGTGAAGTAACCATATTCTTTGTTTTACTTTCTCTTTCTACAACTTCTCTCTCTCTAGTTTTCTCTTGCAAATTTGTGTGTTTAATTGTGAATTGGTAAGCTAACATGTGGTATCAAGAGCTCCAGGTTATCTAGTGGTTTTGGTTTGCTCATCTTAGCTTAATTCGTCCTTGGTTTTCTTCATTTTAGCATACGGCTTATTTTTTCTTTTTGATTACGGTATCATGATAACTAAGCTTGTAAACTTCTAGTTCTACCTTTTAATAGCTCACTTAGTTCATAAATTCGTGGCCCAGATAAGTTGTTTAGCTAGTTTAATTCTTTTTTGGCTCGGCTTATTTTTAAGGTTCCAAGTGGCGGTTTGTTTCGTTAGTAGAGAATCACTAAGTAAAAATGTGTTCTTTGTGCTTATTCATGTCCTACCCACCTAGTTCTTAAGCCCTTTCAGCTTATTTGATTAGTTTGAAGCTTATTAAAGTCGGCTTATTCTATGTTCTAAGTGGCGGTTTGCGTTTAATTTTAGTGTTCTTAGTGGCGGTTTGGATTGCTTGTGTTCCTTGGTTTGTATTTTAGCCGATTTAGGACAATATCAACAAAGCGTACTAGTTTTTGTCTTGTAATCGAATATTGGCAAGCAAACAAAGGCAAGGAAAGGGACTTGTACTTTCTTGAAAGTGACACTAAAGACGTGGCGGTTTGATAGTTTATTCCTTAGGAAGCGGTTTTGATACATTACGTTGCGGTTTGCATTTAACTTTAATACGTTTGATTTCAAACCACTTGGTTAGCGGTTGTCGATACAGGAAGCGGATCACAAGAAAATTTCTATGGTCAAACAAATCGAAACTCTACCAAAATGGAAACCTCCAGTAAAGTCTGATTGAGTTTAAATACCTATTGGCAGCCGTTTTTGTCTCTAACAACTATTCGGTTTACCGTTGACCAAAAGTCATAGCGGTTTGCCATGGATCGAACGAGTTGATCGAACGAGAGGATCGATCGAGAGGATCGAACCAGAGGATCGAACGAGGAGAACTCTTCAAGGATCGAACGAGCAAAAAAAATTTTGGACCGAACGAAATTTTTTTTTGTGTGAAGAAAAGGGTTTCAGTAAAACAGCCATAACTTTTGATCCGTAAGTCCGTTTAAGGCCCGTGACCTCTCAAATCGAAGAGAAAAACGTGACGGATCACGCTGTAAGTTAAGGATTTTTCGAAGCCCAAAAACATCGTTTTCTATGATTTATTGACACTTTTCAGTATTTTTGGAATTTTTCGCCGCTGATTCCGAATCAAATCATTCACGGTTATCTAGTGATCTTGTAAAATCCCGTTAATTCATTATCGGTTTTGATCATAGACGAGTAAAATCCCGTGAACGTTAATTGATTCAAATCCACAACAACAACAAATCACTTTACCCACTAAAGATCCTTGTTTATCATTTCACATCACTTTTGCAATGTCGACTCAACAAGACATTTATGCAGCCGGTTCTGAAAACCGCCCTCCTATGCTTAACAAAGAGAACTATGTTCCATGGTCATCACGTCTTCTTCGGTATGCTAAGAGTAGACCAAATGGAAAGTTAATCTACAACTCCATTATGAATGGTCCTTATGTCAGACGAATGATCCCTGAACCAGGTGATACAGATCGTGAAGTACCTGTTCCTGCAACGTTTCATGAACAAACCGATGATGAACTCACAGTAGCAGAAATTAAACAGATGGAAGCAGATGATCAAGCTATTCAGACCATTCTTCTCGGTCTTCCTGAAGACATCTATGCTGCTGTTGATAGTTGTGAAACTGCTCAGGAAATCTGGTTACGTGTGCAACAAATGATGAAAGGTTCTGATATTGGAATTCAAGAAAAGAAGGCTAAGTTGTTTAATGAATGGGAAAGGTTTACTTCCACTGATGGGGAATCGATTGAGTCTTACTATCACCGTTTCTCAAAATTGATGAATGATTTTAAGAGAAACAAACACTTTCCTGAAAAGATTGCTAGTAATCTCAAGTTCCTAAACAACTTACAACCAGAATGGAGTCGACATGTTACTATTGTTCATCAAACGAAGGACTTGCATACAACAGATTACACTCAGTTGTATGATTTCTTGAAGTACAATCAAAAGGAGGTTGATGATCAAAGAGCTGAACGACTTGCAAAAACACATGATCCGCTAGCACTCATGGCAAATTCCAACAATCCTTTCAACTATCCAGTGTTTCACCAAGATCAACCATCACCAAGTACCTACATGCAACAACCACAACCCATCAACAACAACTATAACCCACAACCATCATTCAACCAGAACTACATGCAACAACCAATGCCAAATCCCGAAGACATTACAGATCCCACAACCGCAATGAACATGGCACTTGTTCTAATGGCTAAGGCATTCAAACTAAACTACTCAACACCAACCAACAACAACCAGAGAATTTCATCAAACCCTCGTAATCGGCAGATTGCTCAACCGGGTATGAATATGGGTCAAGACAGACAGATGCGGATGGTTGGAGCCAATGGTGGGAATCAGTTTAGACAGTATGCTGGGCAGAATGTTGGGTATCAAAATGGGTATAATGCAGTACAGAATGTCGGGAATCAGGTTGTTCAAGATGCAGTTCAGAATCAGGGTGTTCAGAATATTGGTAATCAGAATGGGCAAATTGGTGTTCAGAATATTGGGAATGGAAATGTTGTAGCAGTACGGGCTGAGGGTAATGCGCTTGGGAATAATGGTAATCAGATAAGGTGTTACAACTGCAGAGGATTGGGTCATATTGCTAGGAACTATACAGTCAGACCAAGGAGAAGGGATGCTGCTTATCTTCAGACTCAGCTGTTGATTGCTCAAAAGGAAGAAGCAGGAATCCAACTCCAAGAGGAAGAGTTTGATTTGATGGCTGCTGCAGCAGATCTTGATGAAATTGAGGAAGTCAATGCAAACTGCATTTTGATGGCTAATTTGCAGCAAGCATCGACATCGGGTACTCAGACTGACAACCCGTCTATGTTTCAGACGGACGGCTGAGGTACACAACTTGACAAATGCGATGTAATGAGATATTTTATTATGTTTTACTAAGAGGAGCAGTATAATGGGCTTGCTCGAACCCATTCCTGACCACAACAAGAAAAAACAGAATGATAGGAATGTAATTTTCTGATTTCTCAGTGTGTGGAACAGGAGGGGGGAATAGTAGATCAACATCTGCATGTTGAGATAGAAACCAATGTAATCGCCATCCTTATTTGAAAACAGTGCTTATTGAATCATTGATATAAATTAAATTTGGCACTTGAAGTTGAAAAAAAATAAAAAATAGGTACTCGGGTAAATCAGAAAATGAGAACCAATGCTGAGTGACACTGAGCTTGCTAGATATAAAAATCAAGAAAAGTGTTTTGAAATTAGTCAAGAAAAATATGACAAAATTGAAAGATTGTTATCAAAAAAGTCGTTTTTCAAGGAACAAATGTCTTACTAAAAAGATAAATGCTCTTCATTTAAGTTCCGGTAAACAAATAACGACTTTGAATGAGGAAATTTCAAATTTAAGTAAACAGCTTTCAAAGGAAATTTCAAAATACGCGAAGACGAGCTTCTTGATAAAAAAATTCAACTTGAGAATAAGATAAAGGAATTAGATAATATTTTGGTTAAAACGGGTCAATCGATTCAAACGATGCACATGCTTTCACCTAAGCCAGACTCGTTTTACCACACCGAACAGAAAATGGCTTTGGGTTATCAAAATCCTTTTTATCTCAAGCAAGCTAGCTGGAAAACAAACAAAGTTGTACAATGGCAAAGTGATACTGAAAAGCATGATCCTCATGTTGTGCATGATTCGGAAGAGGACACTGGCAACTTGCTCAAGGAGAGTCGCCAAAAATGAAAACAATTGGAAAAAGAAATAAAACCGGCAAACTACACAAAGATTAATCATCTTTCGGGGATTTTTGTTTACTAAAACGGCAAGTCACAAGAAGAGGGTGTATGTTGTAAATACTTCCAATACGGCCACTGTTCAAATCAGATTCAAAAACCATATGAAAATTTTTGGATTACACGAATCTAAGTGTTGCACGAAAAATTCTCAATGAGGTAAAATGCACCATTGTGACTCTTTCAACGTTGTTGTCAAACATAGAATGACTTTAGATTACACTCAATTGGTCGTCCAGTTCTCCATCTAGTGATTAACAAAATTTTAAAAGAAGAATTGTGTCCCTTAGCATCTTCCAAGTGGTATGCTAGACTTCAAATTTTGAAATACATTTTTTTGAAGTAGCAGCCAAATTTGTTCGAGACTGTAAATCTCTTGCAAAAAGGAAGCTGTTGAATCTCTTGCTAAGCACAATCAACTTTGGAATGGAATTTGAGCGTCTCTTGAGAGCAGTTGTCAGTCAAGAATTTTGTCTATTGTGCCATTATCCATCGGTTGTAGATTCATCCAAATCTCCATATGAGCATGACGTACGAATAGATCGTCTGGAAATGTGTATCAATTAAAAAGGAGAATGTATTATGCTATACTTTGTATGATTGGTTCTAAAGTGTGAAGATTGCTAATATGACAAAATTTCGTACGATAAGCTTCATTGTCATGCTTACACATATCGTACGGTGGCTAAGCCAGTTGGGAGTTCTCATTGGGTAATAGTACGGATACTTCAATGTGTGTTCAAATACCCTTGATCCTTTGTCTCAGAAACTTGAAAATGAGATGTCGATTTGTGAGTTTCAGGTTCGGATTTTTGAAAAGTAATATTGCTTCACTTAAGACCACATATCTAAAAACCTGTGTGACTCTATTGCTGTGACACGTGATCTAACTAAAACAATATTTGACTCTTTGCTTCAACACATATGGTCTTGATACGATCTTTTGAAATTGCTAGCTTAGTGGCCATGTTATTTTGAGAAAGTTATGAACAAGTGGACACCACAAAGGTACGAGTACGATACTAAGTTTGCAAATCAATCTACCGAGAGGAAACCGTCTTTGCAACCTGTAAGAAAAAACTTGTTGTGAGACAACAAATGCAGTTCATATCTAATATAACAACATCATCCAAAATCGGGTTCTCTAAAGGTTGATGAGACGAACGATTTGTCTAAAAACCAGTCCTTCAAACTCGGTACCCACACTCAAGATAAAAAATGTGTTTGCCCCTGGATGTTGTAGGATTAATCCTTCAAGCCTTTAGGGAAGAAAGAGTATGTCCCTAACAAAGTTAGAGCAAGCGTTAGGACAACTCAATCACCGTTTCACACCTCCTGATTGATGGTGTGGTCGTATGTGAATGGCATGAAATCTAGAGAGAAAAACCAGAGTGCAATGTTTCAAGAGTGCAAATCAAATGAAAAACATAAGGCTCAGGTCTGGAAAACCAAAGATATATTAGGGTGCAACGAAAGAGATTTGCTTTTCCTAGGACTAGTAAACCTAGATCTTGCCTTAGGTGGTCACATACTGGAAGATTTTTTGATCTTCAAGAAAAATAATCGCGTCTAGTAAATCTGAGGTGTCAATCTGATACTCTAAAAGGTGAATTAATGCATGTACTTCTAACCCTCAGGGAACTAACAACATAGGTTTCAAAAGTTCTAATTTCTCTATGTCAGGTTGTCAAAAATGGTTGATACTCTGTTAATCCATTGGCTTTCCGAGTATAACTGAAGGACAAAGAAGATCATGGAGGACTAATGGAATGTGACACTTGATGAGTTTCAGCAAATGGTTTGTTATTATATATCAGATAACAACGTTCTTCAAAGAAAGGAAAATGTATGCGTCAGTGCGTTTATCTTAACACGAAAAGTGAATTTCTTTTCGGTCTTGAGCTTCTTTCGAAACCATTCAATGTTGTTAGCTCAAGTCGCAAAAGGCTTGTAATCAAATGGTCAGATTGCAACCGTTTTCAACGACAAAGGGAGTGTACGCTTCAGTGCGCTTTACCTTAAAAAGAAGAGAAATCTTCTTGTTTTCTCTTCAGTAGATATGATAGTCATGACGTCGATGGTAGAGTTGGAAAGTATATTCGGTCATTTGTTCGACGAATTATCAAATGGAGAAAATCAAGTTGTTTCAAAGTCTTCCGCTGTTACTACTGCTGATGCATCCGATAAATGTCAACAACAACAAGATTCAACTTCATCTACTTCAACTCTAGCAACAGCTATCACTGCTGATGGAAACTTCGACTTGTAAATATTTTTGATCTTTCTCTTTATTTTGATTTATAAAACCAAGAAAAACAAAATATAAAAAAAAAAAATATATATATATATAAAACCTATAAAAACAAAATACAAAATCAAAAAAAAAAAAAAAAATTTCAAAAAATACAAAAAGAATCTTCTCCGACATGTCTCTCGACAATCGATAACATTTGCGCACCTAGAAATGTTGATTAATATTAACACAGGTGAATAAATGAAGTTCGAGCGAGAGTTTCAAATGCTTTCAAAACATGTCCTTTCATTTTTTCTCTACGACTTCTAAGTAAATGTCAGCTTAGGACTCGGTCTCCAAAGAAAGGAAAATGTTCATTTATGTACATTTATCCTAAACAACGGGAAGCTCATATCTTCTCGGTCTTGAGCAATGTCATATAAACATTCAAAGTTTTGAATGCTCAAGAGAAGTTTTTAAGGAAAATGAATTGTAAAATAAATATATCTCACATATTTCTGTTGAGCACAATTTTTCAAGATATTTTCAAAAAGAAAATTTCAAATTCTTTCAAAATTGTGTGCTCAACAAACTCCCACTCCAAGCTTTTCAATCTATTATGTAATTGAGGGGGAGTATAATAATATGATTCATTCTGCCATGCACTCCGGTTTCTTCCCAGACTTGTTTGTTAGTGAATTCGGACATTAACTTGTTTTAATTCACTAATTGTCAAAAATTGTAATAATATGCAATTTTTTGAGGGGGAATAGTGTTTAAATGTGATCAATACGGATTAATAATGATCGATCTTCGATCTATAAGTGCGTTCCTAACTCGCATGTGCTAAACTCTTTAATAATATGGTGGATATATGTATGGGGAGCTTTTGGTAACTCTGGAAAACTCTCAATGTTATCAAATGATTTCTCAGACACGTTGATGATTTTTCATCAATGGTTTTATGGATCTTCTGGCAATATCTCAAAGACCGACCACTGTAAATTTCCAGGGTGTTATAAGGCAGTTAAGGTTAGGGTATATTCGTTCCATGATCCAGCCAGAACCGGAGGGATCTACCCAGGTAAAACTCCATTAGATAGAGTAGAGGTCTAGGTATGATTGAAAAAAGGAGTGTGGTAAAAAAAAAAAGTGAGAATAAGGGAAAAGTGCCGACTGAGATGGAGCTAGTGCTGGAATAATCAAAGGTTCTAGTCATGAAGTCTCGGTTAGCACTGAAGGGTTGAAGAATGAAAAAGAATTGTAAGGATAAAGGGTGAAAAGAAAGAAGCCCTCATACACTTAGGCAGAAACCGGGTCATGCATTATCTTTCGTAATCACACAGATTATTCGATATTGAGACAAGTCATCATGGACCCAGTGATGCAATGCACAACCCTCCTTAGCCACTCAGAATCTCTCAAAAGATTTCTGTTTCATTTTTCACGGAGATCATCACATTTCTATCTGCTTTCTCATTCCGAGATCGTTGATATTGAAAAGGTGGCGGTCCGCTCCAGCCTCCGATTACCAAATAACAAATGTGCACCATAGAGGTTCTAGAGCAACGAGATCATCTAAATTCACTAGGACACAAAATTCATTATACAAAAGGTGTACATCATTATACTAACATTTGGTATCATATAAGTCCTATCGCATTATCCTTGTGATAATTGCCAGAACTTCAGAGTGATATTTTAGTATTCCACAGTGAAGCTGGAATTCTTCTTGTGAGCCAAGTCATACAAGCTCTCTGTAGGTGACTTGCGGATTTATATGGATCAAAATTGTGTCAATGGAAAGAAACGATGGTGCGATTCACATGAATCAAAACTGGTTCCAGTAATTGAATTGAGACTCATATCAGAAAGATAGTAAATATCTGATTCTTCTAACTGTGTTGTTGCTTTGAGACGCTCCCCGGTAAACGGAACGGCTAGTGCAGCTGCGAAAACCTGTCAGGAGATTCTTTTGAATTCTACTGATCTACAGGCATACTTTTACTTGGATTAACGGGGAACGTGGTTATTGCAACCATATTCGATGAAGTGCAAAGACACTTTCGTCCCCCATATAAGTTTATCTTCTAACTATATTTGCTGGTTTTCCTGAGGTAGGCAGTTCTAGTCCATGTCGAGTAGATTCAAGTCTCATGCTCAAACCACAAAGATTAATTCGATGAAGCTCAATCTATCAAAGTCTTCGCATTCTCTGATGAACAAGCACTTCCTCATAAGAACATTTTGTGGTTCAAGTAATCATGTTAAAAGAAAATGTTGAGGGAGATTGTTAGCAAGCTTTCAAGATCTTGAGCATGAGGGTGGAGACACAAGATCGCAAGGCGGCATAAAGAAACAAAGGTTACAAGATTTAGTATCTCAGTTCTTAGACATATTATTAAGGCCTTTAAGACCATGATATCAGTATTTTGTCAAAGAATATCAAGTGAAAGATCAATATCCAAGATCACAAGCATGCAAAAGGATCTTCAAAAGAATTCCCAAGAATACAAGGCTCCAAGTCTCAAGATGTCACAAGAAGGATCCACAATTGAATGACCACCCCTTAGGGGAGATGTTTGCCGTGTATATAGTAAAGTGATGGTCATTTAAAAATCCCAGAGCTTGTATAGGAAAACGTGTTTTTCGGGGAATTTAGTTAGCTAATTGGGCCTGTTGTCGGGCTCCTCTAGCCCATTTGTTATATGTATGGCCCAACTCAAAGCCTAACACAGAATAGTCATCTATTGGAACTTTTAATGCCTCTCCAAGTGTGGAGAGGGTGTGTTGCTTCTCATTTTCTTTTCTGTGAAACAAGTTCATTTTTCTTTGTTTTTATTTCTCTTCTCGAAAATCTATTTTTCTTTTTTTGTGTTTTGGTGAGAAATTGATATCACTAACAGTGTTATAAGGAAATATGCCGATAAGATTGAGCTAACACTGGAAAATCATAACAAGGTGTTGTAATGATGTATATGTAAGCATGAAGGGGTTTAAGAATGAAAAGAAATGTTGGATTAAAGGGTGAAGAAAGAAGCCCTCCACAAACTTAGGCAGAAATCGGGTCAATACATAATCTATTAAAATCACAAAGATGATTGTTGATATTGAAGAGAATCATGGGACCAGTGTGCAATGCACATCCCTTCCCAGCCATTTCGGGTTCTCTAAAAGGAATACTAGTCCTCCCTTTTTTGTAACGGAGAGTACGCTCAGTTATCTATTGAAATCTCACTCCGGAGATTGTTATTTGAATAGGGACAGTCGCTCCGCTTCGATTACTAACCACAAGTGAACAAAATCGATATAGGAGCCAGAAGAGATCAAAGTATAAATCTCATTAGGACACAATGTCAAAATACACTTGTTGAACACCATAAAGTTCACAAGCTGTAACAAAGAGTCCTACGCATTATCCTTGAGATCTTGCCAGAACATCTGAGTGATACTTAAGTATTCACAGTGAAGATGGAAATCCTGCTTGAGCCAACATCAAACAAGCTCATGGTAGGTGACTTGCAAGATTCTATATGAATCAAGCTTGTGATAACTGGATATCAATTTTGGTCCAGTAAATGAATTGACGACTTAATCAGAAAGATAGTAACTATCTGATTCACTTCTTATGTGTCTGTCATGCTTTAGACGTTCCAGTAATGATGGAACTAGCAAGCATGGTAAATCTAATACATTGTGTTAGACGATCTCGCTATAAAGCTGGAAACCTGTCAAGGAGATTCTTTGAATCTACCTGATCATAGGTATAGTATTTATACTATAAAACGGGAAACCGGAGGTTAATGCAACCGAACTCAAGATGAATGACAAAGCCATATTCATCTTTTTATTGCTAACTGTTTTATTTCAGGATAAGACGACAGTGTTGCAGCCTCATTCCAGCGAAGTCGGATTCATAAACCACATGCTCATACTCAAGCTTTCAAAGTCAATTAAAGAATCGTATATTGGGAAGATTGTTAGACTTATAATCATATATGTCAAACAAGAATGTAACAAGTGTGAGCATGTTGGTCAAGAGCACAAGTTGATCAAGGAAGTCAAATCAAGATGATTCAAGTCAAGGAGATGATGCAAGATAACGATCTCAAGAACTCAAAGTCAAAAAGATAAAGGCTCAAAATCAAGATCACAAAGCATGAATGAACAAAGCCATTACAAACAGACAAGCCATAAACAAGGCAAAGCATAAACGTTAAACGTCATGTCTTCAATGTCATCGGTGATACAGAGAAGTTTGAAGAAAGAGACCTCAACATTGGGGGAGATTGTTAGCCTTAATTATATTAAGTCAAACAAGAATGTTATCGGTCTCATTAAGTCAAATAGGTCTTGTTATGTAATAGGCTAGTCGGGTATCATCGGCGGGCGGGGGATTGGTTTGTAATCTAAATGTTATCCAGGTTAAGGGTAAAAGCCCAAGTTTTAGCCAGCCCAGCCCGTTAAGAATGCCATGAGCAACTAGAAGGCTAGGGTATAAATCCCTTTCACCAACACTTGGTGACAGGGTTTGTTGGTTACATTTTCATTTCACTTGTAATCCCTCTGAAACTCGCTTAAGCTAACTTCCTTTCTTGTTTCTCTCTCTACTTTTTCTCTCTAAGATTTCTTCTTATTTTCTAGCATATTGGTATAGATTATAGTTGTGTAATGGATTAAACTAGTGGGATAACAAGTACTTTACTAGTGATAAGCCAATTGCAAACAAACTCACATGAATTGACGAAATATGCAATCTAATGTATACATTTGTCAATACTTAATGTTGAGTTAAAAATAAACTAAGGCACATAAAAATTACTTCTTAGGTTTTTATTTTTTAAAGTCGAAGTAATTTTGGTTCCACATATAGTATTTTTCTTACATACTCTTTGCATTCTTTTTGACATTGTTGTTGACTTGTTTAGGTGACAAAAATGCCGAAAGCTACTACCACCGATATATCTCTCACTAAATCATACATCCCAAAAGTATCCAAAATTCCTGGCTCTCCCCTATATTGCCTATTCTACAATCCTATTTGAAAACACTACATTTCTACGCATGGTGTGTTGTTGATCAAGCCACCTACAAAATCCAACAATATCGAGCGTCTCTTTATTATATTCGCTTCAATTATCTCTTTCAATCAACGAAAGATTGTTCGAGATTTTTCTAGATTTTATAGTATGTACGGTACAATCCGATGACTATTGCGCTATATTGTCATCTCTTTTATGATTCACCATGAATCATAACTCGTATTCTCGCCTCAATTCGGTCAAATCCTTAAAATTCCATTAACAATGGTCAAGCGTTTTTACAAACGAGTGAGACTTGCTATCTTTGAATATTCTTAAGAAAAAGAGGGTACATATTGCACGATCTTCCTACTCTGAGGACATTCGTGACTTCTTGATTTGAACGTGTCGTGGTATACCGCACCATTAAAAGTAAACGGGTCGCTATTCAATCAATCAAATTTCACAAAGAAACTAAGCCTCCGGACATGAAGATTGGGAAGAACTCATTCGAGAGAATGTATTCGGACTAGGAGGACATCAGGACTGTCTCCCTGCTTGTCTTGCTTACATGTTGTATTGTGTTGTTGTTTAAAGAAACAATTTACAATCTTGCTTATTTCTTGACAAAAGAATCGATGTGCCAAAGCTACCTTCACAAAAAAAAAAAAAAAAAAAAAAAAAAAAGAAAAAAAAAAAAAAATTAAAAAAAAAAGAAAAAAAAAAAAAAAATATTCTTAGAAGTAGTTTGCAATTTCGATCTTTTGTCAAAGAAATAAGCAGATTGTATTGTTCTTTAACAACACACAATACAAATCATGTGTGCAAGCAAAGCGGGGAGACGGTCCACGATGTCCTCCTACTCCGATACATTCTTCGAAATGAGTTAATTCTCATTTCTTCATGTCGGGCTTAGTTCTTGGTGAGGGAAATTTGATTTGGATTGAGGAGCGACGTTTGACTTTTTATGGTTGCGGTTTTATTCCACGACACGTTCCAATTCAATGAAAGTCGACGAAGTCGTAGGGGGAGTAGGTAAGATCGGGCGGTGCAATATGTCCTCGGTTTTAAGGAATATTCAAGAGATGGCAAGGTCTCACTCGTTTGTTAAAAAAGGCTTGACCATTGTAAGGATTTTAAGGATTGATCGAATTGAGCGTGATATAAGAGTTATGAATTCATGTTGAATCATTAAAGAGAGACAAGATAGCCATTAGGTAGTCTCGGTTTGTTACCGTTGACTTGATATAAAGTCTAGAAAAATCTCGGAACAATCTTTCGTTGATTTGAAAGAGATAATTGAAGCGAATGTTAGTAAAGAGACGCTCGATATTGTTGGATTTGTAGTAGGCTTGATCAACAACACGACCATCGTGAATGTTGTGGTTTTCAATAGGTTTGTAGAATTGGGCAATAGTAGGGGAGATGCCAGGAATTTTGGATACTTTTGGGATGTAGGATTTAGTGAGAGATATATCGGTGGTAGTAGCTTTCGGCATTTTTGTCACCTAAACAAGTAAACAACAATGTCAAAAAGAATGCAAAGAGTATGTAAGAAAAATACTATACGTGGAACCAAAATTACTTCGACTTTAAAAAATAAAAACCTAAGAAGTAATTTTTATGTGCCTTAGTTTATTTTTAACTCAACATTAAGTATTGACAAATGTATACATTAGATTGCATATTTCGTCAATTCATGTGAGTTTGTTTGCAATTGGCTTATCACTAGTAAAGTACTTGTTATCCCACTAGTTTAATCCATTACACATATAATCGATACTTTAGCTAGAAATTTAAGAGAATTCTTAGAGATAGAAAAAGTAGAGGAGAGAAACAAGAAAGAAGATCTAGCTTTAGAGAGAGTTTAGAGGATTACAAGTGAAATGAAAATGTAACCAACACCCTTCACCAAGTGTGGTGAATGGATTTTATAACTAGCCTTCAAGTGGCGCATGGGCCTTTTAAGGGCTTCTGGGTTGGCTAAAACTTGGGCTTTTCCCTTTTAACATGGGATAACATTAGATTACAAACAAGCCCGAATGTTACAGTACTAGCCTATTACATAACCCAAGACTATTTGAATTAATGTGGACAGATAACATTTTGTTTGACTTAATAAAATTAGGCTAACAATGCTCCACCAATTGTTGATGGTATCTTTCTTTAAAAATCTTCTCTGTTATCACCGTATTGACATTGAAGACATGAAGTTTCCGTTTATGCTTTTGCCTTGTTATGGCTTGGCTTATTGTAATGGCTTTGTTCATTAATGCTTTGTGATTTGATTTTGAGCCTGTATCTTTGTGACTTTGAAGTTCTTGAGATCGTTTATCTTGCATCATCTACTTTGACTTGAATCATCTTGATTGGACTTCCTTGATCTACTTGTGCTCTTGTCCAACATGCTACACTTGTTACATTCTTGTTTGACATATATGATTATAAGTCTAACAAATCTTCCCAATATCGATTCTTTAATTGACCTTGATAAGCTTGAGTATGTCATGTGGTTTTATAAATCCGGACAACTTCGCTGGAATGAGGCTATTGCAAACAATTGTCGTTTATCCTGAAATAAAAATATGTTAGCAATAAAAAAGATTAATATGGCTTTGTCATTCATTATGAGTTCGGTTTTGCTTAACCTGGTTTCCGTTTTATAGTATAAATAATTTTACTATGATCGGTAGATTCAAAGAATCTCCTTGAAGGGTTTCAGCTTAAACGCGTAGGATCGTCTTAACACAGTTGTATTAGAGTTACCATTGATTGTTGTTTCATTTTGGAACGTCTCAAAGCAGACAAACACAGTAAGAGTGAATATAGATAGTTACTATCTTGTCTGATTAAGTCATCAAATTCATTTACTGGACAAATATTGATATCCAGTTATCACAAGTTGATTCATATAGAATCTGGCAAGTCATCCTACCATGAGTTGTTTGATGTGCTCAAGCAGGTTTTCCATTTCACTGTGAATACGTAAGTATCACGCAGCTGTTCTGGCAAGATCTCAAGGTTAAATGCGTAGGATCTTTGTATCAGCTTGTGATCTTTATGGTGTTCAACACGGGTATTTTGACATTGTGTTCTAATGAGATTATATTACTATGTTCTCTTCTGGCTCTTAGACTCGATTTGGGCACTTTTGGTTTTAGTAATCGAAGGCTGGAGCAGACTGTCACCTATTCAATATCAACAATCTGGAGTGAGATTTCATAGATAACGTGTGTTTCCGTGACAAATGATGACAAAGTTTCTTTTTAGAGAATACTCCGATTGGCTGGAAGGGTTGTTGCATTGCATCACTGGGGTCCTTTGTTGGCGTCTTCAATATCAAAAATTCATCTTTGTGATTTTAATAGATTGTGTATTGACCGCATTTATGCCTAGTTGTGTGGAGGGCTTCTTTTTTTTCACCCTTTTTCCATACATTTCGTTTTTCATTCTTAAACCCTTCAATGCTTACCAATACACTTCATTACTAACTACCTTGTTGTGATTGTTCAGTGTTAGCTCATCTTGTCCGCATTTTTTCCCTTATAAATGTTTGGATATATTTAGCACCAAAACACAAAAAAATAACGAAAAATAGATTTAGACGAGATAGAAAGTAAAAACAAGAAAATTGGTTACTTGTTTCACAAAGAAAATGAGAAGCAACAACACCCTTCTCCACACTTGGAGAGGGATTTTAAATGTTCCCAGAGATTGAATATTCTGGTAGGCTTTGAGTTGGGCCGTACATAGAATCAATTGGGCTTGAGTGAAAACTAGGCCCGCAATTAAGTTAACTAAATTCCTGAAAAACTACGTTTTCCTATACAAGGCTCGGGGATTGTTATGACATCACTTTTTCAAATATCAGGTAAACAATTCCCCAAGGGGTGGGTCATTCCATTTGTGGGATCCTTTTGTGACTCTTTAGATTGGAGCCTTTTAATCTTGGGAATTCTTTTTGAGATTCCTTTGCATGCTTGAGATCTTGGATCTTGATCTTTACTTGATATTCTTTGACAAAATACTGATATCGTGGTATTTGGCTTGAGTTTGTACTTGATCTAATGTGTTATATAAAATCTTTTCCTTGTTTCTTCTATGCCGCCTTGCGATCTTGTGTCTTCACCCTCATGCTCAAGATCTTAAAAGCTTGCTAACAATCTCCCTCAACATTTCCTTTTAAACTTGATTACTTGTACCACAACAATGTTCTTATGAGAAGTGCTTTGTTAGCAGAGATTGCGTAAGACTTTGATAGATTGAGCTTTCATCATGAAATTAATCTTTGTCGATTGAGCATGAGGTCTTGAATCTTGAGTCGATGTAGACTAGAAGCTGCTACCGTCAGGAAACCTGCAAGTATAGGTTAGTGATAAACATTATGGACGAAAGTTGTTCTTTGTCAACAGTCATCGAATATGTTGCAATAACCACGGTTCCCGTTAATCGTATAAGTACTGCCTGTGATCAGGTTAGAATTCAAAAGAATCTCCTTGAACAGGGTTCGCAGTTGTCTCTAGCCGTTACTCTGTTACCGGGAGCGTCTCAAAGAGACAACACAGTTTAGAGTGAATCAGATAGTTACTATTCTTTCTGATTGAGTCGTTCAATTTTATTACTGGTACAAGTTTGATTCATGTAGAAGCGCTCAGAGTTTCTTTCCAGTTGAACAAGTTTGATTACTTTAAGAATCTTCGCAAGTTCACTACCAAGAGCTTGTTTGAGTTGGCTCAAGAAGGTATTTCCATCTTTCATGTGAATATAAAGAGTATTCACTCTGATTGTTCTGGCATTATCACAAGGATAATGCGTAGGACTTAATGTACCAAATGTTGTTTAATGATGTACAACATTTTGTATAATGAATTTGTTTGTCCTTAGTGAGATTTTTGATGGATCTAGTTGGCTCTAGACTCTATAGGTGCACATGTGTTATTTGGTAATCGGAGGTGGAGGGGCGCCACCTTTTCAATTATCAACGATCTCGGATTGAGGATAAATTTAAATTATTAAGAAGCAGATAGAAATGTAGATGGATCTGTGAAAAATGACAGAAATCTTTGAGTGATTTGAGTGGCTAAGGAGGGTTCTGCATTTTGCATCATGGGTCCATGAATTGACTTGTCGTCAATATCAGATCATCTTTTTGTTTACGATAGATTATGATTTGGACGTATTGTACCCGGTTTTTGCCTAAGGTTGTATGGAGGGTTCTTTCTTTTCACCCTTTATCTTTACAATTCTTTTTCATTCTTCAACCTTTCAGTGCTAACGTGATCTTTCTGACTAGGAACCTGGTTGTGTTATCCGCATAGCTCCATCTCAGTCGGCACTATTCCCTTATTCTCACTTTACTCCTTTTTTCAATCATACCTAGGACTTCTACTCTATCTAATGGAGTGTTCCTGGGTAGATCCCGGTTCTGGCTGGATCATGGAACGAATATACCTAACCTTAATGCGTATAACTCCCTGAGGAAATAACAGTTGGTCTGGTCTTGAGGAATTATGTGCATGAAGATCATAAAAATTAGATGAAAAAAATCAATCAACGTGTCTGAGAAATGAATATATTTGATACTATGAGAGTTTCAAGGGTACCAAAAAGGCTTCCCCTTTTATAATATGCACATTTTATGAATGAGTTTAGCTCATGCGGGTTAGAACGCACTTATAGATTGAAGATGTATATTATTTAATCCGTAGTTGTCACATTTTAATCACTATTTTCTCCCCCTCATAAAATTGGCATTTGTGATTCAATTTTTGAACAAATTGTGATTTAAAAAGTTTAATGTGGAATTCACATATGATAACAAAAGTCTGGGGAGAACAGGGAGTGCATGTCAGAAATGAATCATATTATTATACTCCCCCTCAATTATAGAATAGATTGAAAAGCTTGGAGTGGGAGTTTGTTGAGCACACAAATTTTGAAAGATTTGAACTTTCTTTTTGAGAATATCTTGAAAAAATGGGCCAACAGAGAAAAATAGTGAGTATATTCTTATTTAACATCATTTTCTTTAAACTTCTCTTGAGCATTCAAAATCTTTTAATGTTTATATGACTTTGCTCAAGACCGAGAAGATATGAGCTTCCCGTTGTTTGTGTTTTGTTAGGATTAAATGTTCAATAAATGACATTTTCCTTTCTTTGGAGAAGTGTACTAAGCTGACATTTACTTAGAAAGTCGTAGAGAAAAAAATGAAAGGACATGTTTTGAAAGCATTTGAAACTCTCGCTCGAACTTCATTTATTCACCTGTGTTAATATTAATCAACATTTCTAGGTGCGCAAATGTTATCGATTAGTCGATTTGAGGACATATTCGGAAGAAGATTCTTTTGTTTTTTTGAAATTTTTTTTTGTTTTTTTGATTTTGTATTTTGTTTGTAGGGTGTTTTATATTTATATATATATTTTTTTGTGATTTTGGGGTTTGCTTGGTTGTGATTAATAATCATAAGAAAGAGAAAGAGCATAAATATTTACTAGGCGCAGTTTGCAGCAGCATTGATATGTGTTGCTTGAGTGTTGTAGGGGTTGGTGTGGATGTGGCTTTCGGGGGTGGGGGGTGAGGGGGGGGGGTGGGGGGGGGGTGGGGAGGGGGGTGGGGGGGGGGGGGGTGGGGTGGGACTGGGAGGTGGGGGGATGGGGTGGTTATTGTTTGGTGGGGGAGGGGGGGGGGGGGGGTAGGTGGGGGGGGGGGGGTGGAGGTGGGGGTTAGAGGGGAGGGTTGGGGGGTGGTTGGGTGAGGGGTCGGGAGGGGAGTGTTTGGCGGTTGGGGGTAGTATGGTGGAGGGGTGGAGGCGGGTGGGGTGGTGGGGATGGTGGTGCGTTGAGGGGGGAGGGCCGTTGGGTGGTGGGCTTGGCGGTGGGGAGGGGGGTGGCTGTGGGGGGGGGTGGATGGGAGGGGTGGTGGGTAGTGGGGGTGGGGGGGAGGTATTAGGTGAGGTCAGTGTGGGGGGTAGGGGTGGAGTGGGGGGGGGGGGGGAGGTGGGTGGTGGGGGTGGGGAGGGGGTAAGGTAGGTCTGTGGGGGGGGGGGGGCGGGGGTAGGGGTGGGAGGGGGTATAACACACCCAACCTCCCACAAAAACAGTGGGTTGGGTTGGGGGGGGGGGGTGAGGCGCTTCAGGAAGGTTTTAATCACTTCTGGTGCTTTATCTTTTGATCTGAGAAAATGTACCCAAGTGTAACGAGAGTAATCATCCATAATCACCAAAACATATTGCCTTCCATTTATACTAGCAATTCTCATTGGACCACACAAATCCATATGAAGAAGGTGTAACCTCTGCTTAGAATTTGGAACTGGTTTGCGTGGGTGAGACGCCCTTTTGCTTTTTCCTTGCTCACAGGAGGGACAAAGATGTTCTTTATGATATTTGAATTTTAGAAGACATGTGACAAGATCGTTTTTGGCAAGGTCATTTATGGTGTTAAAGTTGAGGTTGGATAAACGTTGATGCCATAACCATGACTTGGTAGAAGTTGCACGAGCCATGAGGCAAATTGGGGATACAGAGGCCATTTCATGGAGATTGATGGAGTAAAGATTTGTTGAACGGTTTCCTTTTAACAAATCAACTCCCACCATTATAGAATTTTGACAAAACCGACGAGTTCTCCTGAATTTGAAAGCAACCTTCTAAATCTGAATCACAGAACGAAACCTAAAATTAATCTTGCACCAAAAATACCGAGAACAGGATTGTTTATTGGCCCCAAGCCCTCATCGAAATAAACCCTGGTGATCAAAAAATACATAATTTCCCCTATTGAATCATCGAAACCCAAAATTGCAGGCAGCAACAATGTCATTTCAAAGCGAACGGTCCCAAACTTCCAGCGAAATTGATGAGAAGCTTTAGGCTTCCCTGCGTATATGCTTGGAGCAACCGAGTCGACACACCATAAACAAATTTGGATAACCTGGCCTACGAAAAAGTAGTGGATTTGGAAACCGTTTGATTTTAGGTTAGAGGGGTTAGAAGTACAAGCATATTTTCACATTAGAGCAGTCAGATTGACTCTCAGATTCACTGGATGCGATTATTTTTCCTTTAAGGTCAAAAAGTATTCCAGTTGGTGACCACCTAAGGCAAGATCTAGGTTTACTAGGGCTTAGGTGAAGCAAGTCTTTCATTGGACCCTACTTTTTAGGCCTTTTTAACCTTTGGCCTTTTGTTTTTTGGATTTTTTAGTGTTTGAAATACATTTGCCTTTTGTTTCTTGCAGAGAATTCATGTCTTTCACATAATTAAGCATGAAATAAACATCAATTGGATTAGCAGTGATTACAACTTGCTTACAATAGCACAAAATAAACTTCAGATGGTCATCTCGGAATTACATGCTTAACGTGTTTACATTCAGATGACATATGTTTCTTATTCTTAGAAAGCCAAGTAAATTCCTATGGTGTTCTATCTCTTCAACTTCTTTATTCTTGCTGCAACTACTCTTAGACGCGAGGGGACCCTATCATTCTTTGTATTGCTCCTAGGCTGTGGCATTCTGGTCTTAGCAGTGTTGTCTACTCCTGTAAAAGATAAACCATTTGAGTTAGAATTAACATTTATCTTAGTGATGACATGAGGTTGTGAAACGGTGATTGGAGTTGTCCTAAAGCTTGCTTTCTATCTTTGTTAGGGACATACTTTTCTTCCCTAGAAGGCTTGAAAGGATTAATCCTAAACATTCCTGGGGCAATCACATTTTTGGATTCTTGTGATGTAGGAACCGAGTTTGAAGTGACTGGTTTTGACAAATCGTTCATCTCATCAACCTTTGGAGGAACCCGATTTTTGGATGATGTTGTATGATTAGATTGAAATGCATTTGGTTGTCTCACAACAAAGTTTTTTCTTACAGGTTGCAAAGACGGTTTCCTCTCGGTTGATTGATTTGCAAAACTTAGTATTGTACTCGTACCTTTTGTAGTAGTCACTTGTTCAGACAAACTTTATCAAATTAATACTGGCTATTAGCTTTGCATTTTCATAAATCGTGTCATGTAATTTGGTTTGCAAAGAGTCAATTATTGTTTTGGTTTGAGCCGTTCTTTCTTGTCACAGAAATAGAGTCAAACAGGTTTTTGTATGTGGTCTTAAGGTGAGCAATTTCCTTTTCATAATTCCGAACCTGAAACTCTAATTCGACATTCTCATTTTCAAGTTTCTGAGACAAAGGATCAAGGGTATTTGATACACATGGAGTATCCGTACTTTTACCCTTGAGATCTCCCAACTGAGCTTGCAACCGTTCGATCTTTTGTTGCATGTCATTGTAAGCTTTATCGTACGAAATTTTGTCATATTTGCATTCTTCACACTTTTTGTACCAATCATTCCAAAGTTTAGCATATTCATTCTCCTTTTTAATGATACAATTTTCAAGACGTTCTTTCGTACGGTCAAGCTCAGTTTGGAGATTTGATGAATCTACAACCGATGGATTTTGCACAATAGACATAATGTCTTGACTGACAACTGCTCTCAAGAGACGCTCAATTTCCAATTCCAATGTCTTGTGCTTAGCAAGAGATTCATCAGCTTCTTTTGCAAGAGATTTAAAGTCTCGAACAAATTTGGCTGCTTCTTTCAAAAATTGTATTTCAAAATTTTGAAGTCTAGAATCCACTTGGTTGATGATAGGAAAAATTTCTTCTTTTAAAATTTTGTGAATCTCTTGATGAGCACTGGACGACCAATTGTGTGTATCTAAAGTCATTCTATGTTTGACAACACGTTGAAGAGTCACAATGGTGCTTTTTACCTCATTTAGAAATTTTCGTGCAACACTTAGAGTAGTGTCATCCAAAAATTCTTCATTTGGTTTTGAAATCGATTTTGAAACAGTGGCCGTTTTGGAAGTATTTACAACATACACCTCTTCTTGTGACTTGGCCGTTTGAGAAACAAAAATCCCCGAAAGATGATTAATCTTTGTGTAGTTTGCCGGTTTTATTTCTTTGTTCAATTGTTTCATTTTTTGGCGACTCTCTTGAGCAAGTTGCAGTGTCTCTTCCGAATCATGCACAACAGGAGGATCATGCTTTTCAAGTAACACTTTGCCATTATACAAACTCTGTTGTTTTCGCTGAGCTTGCTTGAGATAAAAAGGATTTTGATAACCCAAAGCCATTTTCTGTTCGGTGTGGTAAAACGAGTCTGGCTTAGGTGAAAGCATGTGCATCGTTTGAATCGATTGACCCGTTTTAACCAAAATATTATCTAATTCCTTTATCTTATTCTCAAGTTGAATTTGTTTATCAAGAAGCTCGTCTTCGCGTATTTTGAAATCAGACTTCAACTTTTTCTTTTCTTCAAGAAGAGAAGAAACAGTTGATTTTTCCGTTGAAAGCTGTTTACTTAAATTTGAAATTTCCTCATTCAAAGTCGTTATTTGTTTACCGGAACTTAAATGAAGAGCATTTATCTTTTTAGTAAGACATTGTTCTTGATAAACCGACTTTTGATAACATCTTTCAAGTTTGTCATATTTTTCTTGACTAATTTCAAAACACTTTTCTTGATTTTTATATCTAGCAAGCTCAGTGGTCAAATCAGCATTTGTTTCTTTCATTTTCTGATTTACCGAGTTGACCTTTTCAACTTCAAGTGCCAAATTATTATATAATGATTCAAAGTAAGCACGTGTTTCCTCAACAGTTGCAGGATGTTGATCTACTGTTCCCCCCTCTTGTTCCACACTAGAGATTTTAGAAATAACATTACTATCATTCTGTTGTACTTGGTGTGGTTCAGGAATATTTTCGAGTAGATCAGTATACTGCTCCTCTTGAGTAAACATATTAAATATCTCATTATCATAGCAGTTGTCATAGTTGTGTACCTCAACTGATCCGTCTGAATCATAGACGGGAGCTTTGTCAGTCTGAGTACCCGATGTCGATGCTTGCTGCAAATTAAGCCATCAAAATGCAGTTTGCATTTGATTCTCAATTTCATCAAGATATGCTGCAAGCAGCCACTCAATCAAACTCTTCAGCTTGGAGTTGGATTCCCTGCTTCTTTCCTTTTGAGCAATCAACAACTGAGTCTGAAGATAAGCAGCATCCCTTCTCCTTGGTCTGACTGTACAGTTCCTAGCAAGATGGACCTATATCCTCTGCAATGTAACCCCATTATTGGATTACCATTATCCCAGTCGCATTTCCACTCAGCCCGTGCTGCTACAAACATTACCATTCCCATTTGGTTTCTGATTTATAATTCCTGTAACAATAATTATCCCATTATGATGTCCCACATTCTGCCTAATTCTGTACTTTTGCATTTCTGAACAAACTGTATTCCTTGTCATTTTGGTACTGTTCTATACTGTTTGAATCCCAATATTGCCCAGCTTTACTGTCTAACTGGATCCCACCTTTGGCGTCCAATTCCGCATTGTCTGTCTTGACCCATATTCCATACCGGTTGAGCACTGCCTGATTACGAGGGTTGATGAAATTCTCTGGTGTTGTTGGTTGTTGTTGAGTAGTTTAGTTTGAATGCCTTAGCCATTAGAACAAGTGCTATGTTCATTGCAGTTGTGGGATCTGTAATGTCTTTGGAATTTGGCATTGGTTGTTGCATGTAGTTCTGGTTGAATGATGGTTGTGGGTTATAGTTGTTGTTGGGTTGTGGTTGTTGCATGTAGGTACTTGGTGATGGTTGATTTCTTGGTGAAAACACTGGATATTATAAAGGATTGTTGAATTTGCCTGAGTGCTAGCGGATCATGTGTTTTTGCAAGTCGTTCAGCTCTTTGATCATCAACCTCCTTTTGATTGTACTTCAAGAAATCATACAACTGAGTGTAATCTGTAGTATGCAAGTCCTTCGTTTGATGAACAATAGTAACATGTCGACTCCATTCTGGTTGTAAGTTGTTTAGGACTGAGAATTACTAGCAAATTCCTTTTCAGGAAATTGTTTGTTTCTCTTAAAATCATTCATCAAATTTTGAGAAACGGATGTTAGTAAGTAAGACTCAATCGATTCCCCATTAATAAAAGTAAACATTTCCAGTTCATTAAACAACTTAGCCTTCTTTTTTGAATTCTATACGAGTAACCTTTCATATATGTTGCCACAGTAACCTGATTTATTGAGCAGTTCAGACAACTATCAACAGCTAGCATAGAGTCTTCAGGAAATAAGAACGAGAGAGAAGAATAGTTGAATAGCTTGATCATCTGGCTTCCATCTGTTTTAATTTATGCTTCTGTAGAGATTTCAATCGGCTTTGGTCATGTTTAGAACGTTTACAAGTAATTCTTCGGTCTGCATCAACCTGTTCAGGAAATCATTCGTCGGACCATTAAGGTCCATTCATAATGGAGTTGTAGAGTTAACTTTCCATTTGGTCTATCTTGCATTACGAAAGAAGACGTGTATGACCATGGAAAATGGAACTTAGTTCTCTTTGTTAAGCATATGTGGCGGTTTTCAGAACCGGCACATAAATGTTTGTTGAGTCGACATTGCAAAAGGTGATGGGAATGATTAACAAGGATCCTTTAGAAAATGGGTTAAAGTGATTTGTTGTTTTGGTGGAAAACTATTTCACGGGGATTTTACAAATCTTTGACTCTAAACGGAAGAAAAAAAAAAACAGATGAGTGGTTCGCGGGATTTTACTAAATCAAGAAAAACCGTGAAAATAGAATTGATGTTGTTGAAACCGTTGTTGAAATGAATAATTTCAACTTTCATTAACGATTTGTGAGATTAAAACGATGAACGGTGCACACATTTTGAGCTTGAAATGATTAACGGTTGATGTATTCGAAAAGAGGACTAACGGTGTAATTGTAGTTTAACAAAGAGGGTTAATAATGCAACAAGGACAATGGTGAAATTATAGTTGAAAGAGAGGGACTGCATGTGACACTTTTTGAAACTTGATAATAAATGCAAAAGTTCCCTCCTAAATACTTTTTCTTCTTCGATTGAAATTTATAAGAAATGAAACGATTGAACTTTTGATCTTATGAACTCATACGGTTATCGTCGGTGAAAAGTAAATATACCACGTTGATCGAAACGATGTCACGAACACGATGATATAAGTCTTAAGTCCCGTAGAGCACCGTCACACGAAACCGAAAAACCGAAAATTTGTTAAAACGTTTAAGTTTTTTTTTCTCGTCAAGTTTCACTCGTTCGATGATCAAGTTTCACTCGTTCGGTTCAAGTAGATGAAACTCGTTCGGCTCTTAAGTTTTTCACTCGTTCGGCTCCAAGAGATTATACTCGTTCGGCTCTTAAGTTTTTCACTCGTTCGGCTCCAAGAGATTATACTCGTTCGGCTCTTTCATGCTTACACTCGTTCGGTTCAAGTAGATGAAACTCGTTCGGTCAGTTTTGTTTTTCTACTCGTTTGGTGGTCAAGAATTTTACTCGTTCGATGAACACTAGATTGTACTCGTTCGGCTCCAAGAGAATGATCTAGTTCGGCTCTTTCAAGATTACACTCGTTCGGTTGATGAACTTTGAACTCGATAGGTTCTCATGAGTATAAAACTCGTTCGGTGCACACTAGTTTGAAAATAACACTAACTGTTTTTCTACTCGTTTGGAATGTTACTAGTTTGAAAATGACAAAACAAAATAACACTAACTATTTAAAAATAACATTAGTTTGAAAATAACATTAGTTTGGAATGTTACTAGTTTGTTTTTCTACACGTTCTATGTATTGAAAATGGGAAACAAACAAAAAAAACACGAACTGTTTGAAAAAAATTTCAAAATCACCACAACATAACAAAATAAGCTTAAAAAAAATTACCACCAACAAATCACAACACCTAACCTTGGCTCTTGATACCACTTGTTAGGATATCATTTCATCACCTCAAACACAAAAATAAGAAAAATATTTTAGAGAGAGAAAGAACTAGAGAGAGAAGTAAAAAACAAAGAAAATTGGTTACTAGCACATTGAAAGAAAATGAGAAGCAACACCCTCTCCACACTTGGAGAGGGCTTTAAATAGTTACAAGAGTGGACTATTCTTGTAGGCTTTATGTTGGGCCGGTTCATAATACAAATGGGCTTGAGCCCGACAACTAGGCCCAACTAGCTTAAATAAAATTCCCGTAAACTACGTTTTACTTATACAAGGCTCGGGAATATTTAATGACCATCACTTTAATAAATGCACGGCTAACATAAAATTTAATTTGCTTATAAAAAAGCCATTGATAAGGCTGCATTCATTGAAGATGACAGTTGTGGGGAGCTTAGTTTTGACCCACCATGTGCTCGGGTGGAAAGGTTAAAGTAGTTCGAAATCGATCCTTTTTGCTTTACTTTTTGTGTGTATATATACATTGGTCATTTGCATGCATGCTATGCTACATTGGTGTTCTTGATCATGGGTTTTAAAAGTGCATGTAAATTGCTAGTGTTGGTTGTGGTG
>BQNB010022075.1:0-28697 GCA_026074375.1 Tanacetum coccineum | reverse complement strand
TTGCGAGTAAACGCAAATATTGTGGATAGATCTATTGGGGGTGACGACTCCCATTGGTATACCCGTTCATGGGGTAGCCAAACGTACTATATTTGACTTAATGGGTAACCTTGGCAAGTTACCATTCCACGATGACATTTGTTCCTCAACTAATGTCACTACGGTGATTCCATGTTAACGTATTGATATCATGAGCTTAGGGAAATAATACTATTTTTCATGATAATTCTATGTGTTGCAATTATTACCACTTATGATAACTTGTATTCGATTATTACTATGATAACTGTAAATGCAATTGCAATTATTACTATTTATGGGTGTATAACACCGTAACCCACTATCTATGATGACTTGTATTCAACTATTTATCATAAACCTATGAATTTCACTTAACCTTTGTGTTGACCCTTTTAGCATGTTTATCTCAGATAATTAAGCAACCTATGGCACAGAGTGGCATTGGACTTGAGGACGTCCAAACTTGTTATCATTTAAACTTTATGTTTTAATGTAGATTTTAGGACCTCTGTTTTTGTAAAACTCTGATTATATTGAATGATAACTAAATTTTCTAAAACGTCTCTTTATGAATTGTTTTCTATGATTATGTCTGTTGATCCATGAAGTAATACCCCATATTAGCTTCTGCTGCTATATGTCAAAAATGGGGGTGTTACACCTTGTTGGTTAGAATTCGGACGCAACCCCAAACAACAAACCAAAACCTTTTTCAATCAAACCAACTTGCAAGAACACTTATCTAACAACTATAAACCTTCCTTTTAGATCAAAACCATATGAACTCAACCTAATTTCTAACTTTTAAAATACCCATTGCATGTGTAATATTTTTAGTAGGATGTGTAGGTCTTGATGAGAGGATTAAGAAAATGTATTCAGATTCTATAGCATGTCGGAAAATCAATGTGTTTGGTGTGTGTGAAGGTGTGGCCGATCATGGATGTACAAGGAGAGGGAGGAAGAACTTTTTTTTTCTAAAAGAAATAATGGAAGTATAAGTTGGTTTATATAGGATTATAGATTGACCATTTGACACAAATAGTCCCTCCTTCCTTAAAGTCCTTCTATTTTTAGTACAAAGGTTTTTATTTCGTTATTTTAGCCGACCAAAGACTTGGGTCACACCACATTCGTAAATATTTTTATTCTGTCCCACTAAATTTAGTTTAAAACATTTAATAAAATGTTAAATCACGTAATACACGACCTTTAAACACGGTTTTTACAAAAACACGGAGGAAAAGCCATAAAATACAAAAATAAAATAATCACGCTCTCAGAGCTCCAATATAAATTTTTCTAACTTTCTCGGATGCTAAAAACGAATAGAAACTCAATCACGGCTTGTAATTTCCTAATAAATGGAAATTTTCACCAAACCTTACATAGCATAAATGACTAAAATCAATTACGTAGTAAAATAATTATCATAGCTCGGGATAAACGTTGGCCTGAAACTCGGGTTGTTACATTCTCCCCTCCTTTAGGGAGCGTCGTCCCGGTGCTCAACTTGACCTTATCCGCTCTTCCTCGCTTCATCATTACTCGTAAAGAGATGAGGGTACTTATTCTTAATCTGATCCTTACGTTCCCAAGTAAATTCTGGACCTCTTCGCGAATTCTAACGAATTTTTTATACAATGTACAAAGTGTATTTAGGTTTGGAAGTTGCTTATTGAAACTATTTTTATGCTTAATGTATTTAAGCGGAAAGAATATATATACCCGTGTTTTTTCGGGGTATATGATAACAGTTTCAGTGTTGTGTTACATGGAGTACAACGCGGGCGATGATGCGATTTGTCTGCCTTTATTGTTTTGGTAAGCGTAGTGTGTCAAAACCCGTATCTTGGTGGGGCGGCCATGTGGTCGCAACCATGGCAGGTTTTCGGTACCCCTTCTATACTCGCAGATGTCGAAGGAATTTGGTATTCTATTATGGATTTTTATATTGCCGTGAACTATTTTGATATGTAACTTAAGCCCGCTCATAGTTTTAGTGGTGTTGCTTGAGGATTTTGACACCCTTAAATTCTCTCTTAGTCCCCGCTATTTGTTACTTTCATATAATAACGGACGATGATGATATTTTTTTGCATTTATGTTTGTTCGGATCATAATTCACTTATGCACATATCCTGGCGGGGCAACTACATCTGTGATGTGGCTGCAGCCACGATGTGTGTTCATTTTTGATCCTATATTTATAGATCTGAGCACCATCTTCCACTGATTACGTATGTTTGGAGCTAGGTGTGTTATTTGTGTTGGCCGTTGATACGGGATATAATATTTCCAAGCTAAAAAATGTTATATTCATGTAGTTATTTATTATTAATAATATGTTTAGTTTCACGTATATGAATTCTTATTTATTTTTATAATGTCTACAAGGAGCATGTTTTTAGAATGTGGTTGATTTGATGGTTTCGGCTTTGCTGCGCGATAAGAATCAGACATTTACCTATGAAAGTTTATACATTGCAAGTTTATCGAGCAGAGCATTGAAAACACATAAGGATAAGTACTTTGATGACAAGGGTATCTGTACGAGGGTGCTTGGCATAAGGAAGATAACAAAGTTTTTTCTTGGTACATAATGTTCTCACTGGGATCCATTAACACATGTTTCTCAATTTTTCATTAAGCAAAACAGGTAAATGAGGATTATTTGTTTTAACATGTAAAGAGTGGTTATCAGAGTATGATAGTGTCAACTTCAAGTTCTACTGTTGAAGGAAAGAGTTCACTTTTGAGCACAGGTGGCAGAAGGTACTCTTTTTGGTATTAATTCCCCAATTAGTCTAGGTCAAGGCGTGACATTACAAGAATCATATTGTCGATTTTCCGCCTTGAACTATAAGTAGCTTATATATTTGATAACACTTATTTAAACATTATGTATTTCTAACCAATGATATATAGATTAAAGATTGTTGGGTTCCATCACTCTGATTTCTAAGTACATGTTTATGTGTGAAAAAGGTTAGTGTGTTATTTTGTAAAAATCATACTCCATCGCTTGCATTAACAAAATAGGCGTGTATGTGGTAGGATGATGTAGATGAATGCGACACATAAGTTGCATCCGTTTTAGTCCTATCTGATACAAGTCACTTTTAATCAATAAAATAGGGTACATAAGACACTATAGGAGAACCCTTAGATGATTGCCATTTTTTTAAATAAGCAATTGAATGTGCTTACTAAAAAAGGTTTATTTTGATCATTTTCATTGATTCATTGTGGCTGCTCTGTGAATAGGTGGGGGTTTATACCAGGTTTAGATGGTTTTTTTAGGTTCTGGACATTGATGTGTTTGGTTGAGTGGTCTTCGGTGGTGAAATGGGGTTGAAATGAGTGTATTTGGTTACTCGGATTGGGAGTGAAACATGTGAGTTTGGGTGCTAATATGGGGTCTGAGATGGAGGCTAAAATGGGTGTGTTTGGGTGCTGAAATAGGGATGGAAAGGGTGTTGGGGTTGCAATGGGTGGGTTTGGTGTCGTAATAATGGCTGAAGTAATGTCTATTGCATTACATGACCAGGAAAGCGGTCGTAAATTTCCTTTCATCAATATCATCGGTTTGTTAATGTCATTTGGTAAATGTCAGTGAAAACGCCGCTTTTAGTGCACCGCTTTTTAGTGGTACTACACACTTAATGCCATGATAATTTATTGCTCAAGTACATTAAATAAAGTTAAAAATTTCACAACATGAATGGTTATTAGCTTATACAAATCACTAACAATTTCACTATGTCATTGCAGGAGAGAAATAGGAGTGGTATATTTAACACCCCCAAATTAACATCGCAGCGGAACCAACAGTTTGGGTGTTAAGTCATAGCACAACAACATAAGAATATAAAGAACGACTCAAAAGAGACGTTTAAAACATAACATTGTCCCATTCATGAAAGATCAGAGTCGAAAGTTTGTCCACAAGATCGTCACCATACAACATCATACAAAATTTTTTTAAAATCATAAAACTAAACCCCCCTCCCCCCCCAAGTGTTTTTGATTAATGAACCAAAAACAAGGTTTAATCAAACATTTCCGCTAAACTCCGTTAGCCACTCCAAAGCCATCTACCGTATTTACCTGAATAAAAACATGGGCTAAAAATCAACAGAAAACGTTGCGAGTGAATCCAAAAGAGTTTAATAAGAAATAAAGGGGAACACACCAGTATTTTTTTTAATCATCGAAAACTTTGTGTGATCAAACCAAATTTAAATCACTAAAGCCTTAAGCTCATGCCACTGAAGGACCTTAACCAACATAGTATAAATATGTAAGCCACATGCCCCCACAACTAGGTAATATTGCAATAAACCTAAGAAAATTCTCATACAAATGTCCTTTAGGGTGATCGCAGCTCATGGATGTCACAACCCCAGACAGGCCATCACGGCCCAATAGATCTATCTAATGTCACTAGCAATCACCCAAATCATAGGCAATTAATCAGAGCATGAAAATTAAGGGCATTTCAGCAATAGGTACTTATGCAATTATTTCACTATCGGTCCACAAACCATAAATCACTTGGTTCAATTTTATAAAACTACATGTATCTCCCTCACTGGGTTTATGAAAAACTATTTCTAATTAGAAAGCCGAGGCTATTAACTCACCGTAAGAACAATTAGATCAGAAGTGAGTAACGTTTCGGGAACGAGCGGAGTATACACACCTAAGGGCACCTCCAAAAAGGCGTGACGTTGAGACATAGAGACGTAGAAAGTAACAATACGTAAAAATTAAACAAGGATCATGAGATGTGTTTCCGAGATAAGCATGGAATTCCCCAAGGACTTCCTCAAATCCTTTTTAACCCCAAAGGACTTTGACCTCGGTCTTATAGGCAAATGAACAGTCTACACGTTTCGGCTTTTAAATTTATTTTATCACGGTGTACTATAACGTTTTTTGAATTTTTAGACTAACGTGAAAAACTTAAGTTTCTGATTTTAAACATCGACTTCACGGACGCATAACTCCTAGCTCACTAAATGTTCTATATGTGAGTCTTTCACCCTGGAAATCTATTAGATCTAGTTTTTTGTAAGAGTAATAGATTTGAGGTGTAATATACCAAAAATGCCAGCCTCATAATCTACAAAGTTTCGTACTTATGTGAAAAGACTATTAACACCCCTGTTGTCCAAAACCGAAAACTGTAAAATAAATTTACCCGTTACAAAATTGACCAAAATCCCAAACCATGATAGAAATGAAAGGTGAACCAAAAGCTATGGCCTTCCTTAAGATGTCTACTACTGACACAATCTTTAAAACCTATATTATATGGCAAAAAGTTGAGTTTAACTTGTATTTCTAATCACATTCCTGATTTGAACCTACTTTTCTTGTTTTGTCCATATACTCACTCATATCCCAAAGAGTTGGTTAGCATTCCAAATATCCGTTATTCTAAGAATATGTATATTTCTAGTCATGTAATTTAACATACTCCAAGCCCAAAATATGTTTTCTATAACCCGTTTTTGCTACTGTTCCAAAACAGTCCCTATTATTCACTCTAAAACCTATTCAAACATCAATCCTAACCCTAATCGATCACATGCAATGCCATCCCAATCTCTTAACACAACTCATCATCATATAAATATGTATTTCCAGAATCAAACTTCCATTTTCATGGATTAAAACTAAAAGAAAAATTAAAGATTTAGAGATAACCTACTAGAATGATTTTAAACAAGAAAATCAAACCAACACTTTGCTTCGTGCTTGTTAGGCGGAATTAGAACCAATATAACACCCAAGATCTTTCACCCTAATGCTTCAAAACACTCTAAATAACAAGAATCCAAGATCCAACCTAGTCTTGATTCAAACCTTCCATTAAAACCTCAATATCTTCTTCAAAACTTCAAGAAAAGCTACCAAATTTTGCAAGCAACTCTAGGGTGATGTTAAGATGAATAAAAGGAGTATGAAAATGTTGAGAGAGTGGTGATGGTGAGGGGTATGGTGTACGGCAGCAAGAGTGAGAAATGAAGAGATTATTGAATTTTTTTTGAACTAGGAGGGAATGAAGATATCAAGTATATGAGAAAATAAATGAAATATGGGGTTTTGAAAAAAAAGTGTTTGTGTGTAATATGGGTAACCGGCCATAGGCCTGATTAGTGAAAAGTAATTTATAATATAATATTATATATATATGATTGTTATAAGTGTTTAATTAAAAGGTGTAGTAAGTATAAGTATTTAGAAAGTAAGGTTTATGGTAAAACGCGAGTTTTAAGCTAGAAATTTACCTAAACGCGAAACACAACGGAAAATGAAATTGGTGTAAATTATAATGCATCGGAAATATTATGAAATAATTAAACCGCTTAATGCACGAAGACGTATTTATATTTCTAAATACGCTCACGCAAAGTAAGAACTGAAATTCTTACTAAATCGGTATAAACGTAAAATGAATAATCTTTGCTAAGGAAATGGAAAATATCGAATAAACTCGAGTAAATAATGACCTTAAATACAAAATGTTACATCCTCCCCTCCTTAAGGGAGCGCCGTCCCGGTGCTCGATTCCTCAATCTTGTCTCCTTATTACTCGAGAAAGGATGAGGGTAATGTCTTTTGAAGAAATCTTCTCGCTCCCAAGTGTATTCCGAACCTCGTCTGGAATTCCATCGTACCTTGACGATAGGAATTCAAACTATTGCTTACTGCTTTACTTCGCATTCCATATTTCTACTGGTTTCTTCGATAAAGTGCAACATGTCGGTCAAGTTTGGATCTCTTCAAGTGGGATAACCAAGTTGTTCATCTGCTAGACATTTCTTGAGATTCGAACATGGAAGGTGTTATGAATTCCACGGAGTTTATCAAGCTCCAGCTTGTATGCCACGGGACCAATTCTTTCTATGATTTTGGAATGGCCCAATGTACCGTGACTCAGCTTACCATGTTTCCCCAAAAACGAATTACGCCGTTCCAAGGCATACCATTAACATAACCATATCACCACGTTGAAAATCCATCGTTTGCGTCTGACATCCGATAACCACTTCCTGACGGCTTCTGTCAGTTATCAACCGATTCATGATTTGGAACAATCATTTTTTCCGTTGTCTCACGACAAATTCCTGGGCCAGTGAGTTGCTGTCTCTAACCTCACTCCACAGCAAATTGGCGATCTACAAACTTTCGCGCCATATGAAACCTTTCAAACTGTCAGCCATGAATGCTCGCATGATAACTGTTATTGTAAGAGAATTCGACCAATGGTAAGTGTCGATCCCAACTACTACCAAATACAATTACGTCATGCTCCGCAACATGTCCACCAGCGTCTGAAGATTCTTCTCAGCGTTTGACCATCTGTCTCTGGGAGTAAGCAGGTGCTCATATCCAGCTGGTTCACCATCGCTTCTTGCATGTGAATACCAAGAATCTTGAGATGTAAACAAACTGTCTCTATCAAAGATAATTGATTCGCACGCCAGCCTTACTTACAAATTTTCTTTTAAGTTAATTGGGCGAGTTTCTCTATGCTGTCAAGTCTTCTTCAATCGGCAAGAAAATGAGCAGATTAGGTTAATCGTGTCCTAACAATAACCCAAATGGAGTCATAACCCACTTGGCTTCTTGGAAGTCCTGAGACGAAATCCATGGTTATTTTCTCCCACTTCCACTCTGGGATTTCAGGTTGTTGAAGTAGACCGGATGGCTTTTGGTGCTCAGCCTTAACCTTGGCACAGGTCAGACATTTACTGACATAGGTGGCGATCTCAGCTTTTAATTTCGCCACCAATAAGCTTCTTTACGTCCTTGATCATCTTTCTGACCCTGGTTGAATGGAATATTTAGACTTGTGTGATTCATGCATGATCAAATCCCGTAGTCCTCCAAACAACGGTAACCAAATTCGCCCTTCGAAGCATTGGATTCCATCGGAATGGGCCTCAAATATCGGCTTGATCAGCCTTCCAAGATTTTTAGCTTTCACGTTTTCCTCTTTCATTTGCTCATTCCTGGGGCATTGAGTATTCTCTTCAGGTAATTTGGGGAGACCGTCATTACCAAATCTAACCCTTATTGGTTCTCTGTCCTCTTTCGACTCAGGGCTCGGCCACTACGTTGGCCTTAACAGAATGGTAAACGGATTTCGGCAATCATAGTCACTTAAAAGTTCAATCCATCGCCCGCTGTCTCATGATGAGTTTCTGTATTGAAACCAGAAGGTACTTTAGACTCTTTAATGATCTTTTACACAAGTACACTTAGTACCTATAAATAATGCCTCCAGAGTCTAAGTGCAAACACTACAACGCACCTAAGTGCGAAATCCTGGGTCGTGTAGTTTTCCGATGCTTCTTCAGTGTCGAGAGGCATATGCTATCACCTTTTCCCTCTGCATCAGAACAGCTCCATAACCTTTGTGCGACGCATCGCAGTATACAACGAAGTTCTCAGGTCCCTCAGGCAAAGCTAGGATAGGAGCGGAGCATAATTTATGCTTCAAAGTCTGGAACGCCTCATCTTCTTCCGTACCCCATCAATAACTTTTTTGTTCTTCAGTCCAAACTTAGTTATAGGGCTTGGAAAATTAACGAGAAACCCTCTATGAATCTTTGGTAATATCCGGCCCTAAAACCCAAAATTGTCTGACTCTCTTTCGTGTTGTCGGTGCAACCAATTTCGGATAGCCTTAACCTTCGGCAGGATCCCGTAACACCTTATTGTTGGATCAGAGCCCGGAGAAATGGTACTGACTCATGCCAAAATCGCACTTCAAGAATTTGTGCAGTAGAATTGCTCTTCTTGAGTAGCTCTAAAATGATCTTCCAATGTTCTTCTGCTCTTATTTATCTTTGAGTAGTTAAAGTAAGTCAGCAATGAATAACGATCAACAAATTACCCACGTATGCTTCACATATAAACTCGATTCATTAGATCCATGAATACCGCAGGAGTGTTGGTTAGACCAAACGGCATTACTTGAATTCATAATGACTTGTACCTAGTCCGAAAAGCTGTAATAGGGTGATATCTCTCTCTAATTCGGATAGGTGATAACCAGCAGCAGATCGATCTCGATATATGCGGAACCATGAAGTTTGATCAAACAGTCGTCAACCTTGGAAGTGGATACCGATCTTGACTGTCAACTTATTAAACATCGCCCGATAATCGATGCACATACTGAATGATCCTGCCCTTCTTCTTAGTGAACAACACTGAGCGCCCCAAGTGAAGAGCTCCGTGCGAATAAACACTTTCTCTAATATTTCCTTCAATTGGATCCGATAATTCTTTCAATTCAGCGGTGGCCCAAACGCTGGTCACGGGCGCGAACATTGCAGCACCGGGCACAAGCTCACCTTCTAAACCTTTACTTGTCGAGGTGGAGAGTCCTGGCAAGGTACATCAGGAAACACCTCAGGAAATTTCGAATCACTGGCATGTCTTGCACGTCTGTTTCTTTCCTTTCTTCGACGGCTTCTTTCTTTTGTCACTTGAGCTAAGAACAACTGGAACCTCTTCTATGTATTTTCTTGCTTTAATGCTGGATATCACACACCTTCAGTTTCGTGACGCAACACACTACACCCTTAACAACTAATGTCTTGTTCTTGTAAGGCACATGTACTTCCTTCTTACCGCCACACGATGACGGCATCGCTGTTCAGCTATACCAACCAATCCACATTCCCAATTATTACATCGAATGTACCCAACCGCTAATGGGCATGAGATCAATGTCAAATAGGTGGTCAAGTAAATTCAGAAGTACAACCCTTCAAACATTTAGGTTCATTACCACTTTCCCATCGGCTAGTTTGACTTCGTAACTAGTATTTAATTTGGCTGGTTTAATATCTAGTAAATGGCTAAGTCTAACATCCACAAAACTTTTATCCGCTCCCGAATCGAACAGTATTGTAACATAACGATTATTCAATAAGAACGTACCAGTCACGACATTCAGGCCCTGGTTTGTGTTCGGCATCACGATGACATACGCTTGACTTCGCACAATCTCCACCTGTCGATCATCTTCTTTGGGCATGCATTGCTCTTGTGGCCTCTTTCACCACATTCGTAACAGACTACAGCTGATCGAGCATTGGAACCAGAAGCCACATTCCTGCTTTTGCTGTCCTTTTCCTTGTGTCCTATTTTTCCACATTTGTAGCACTTTGGTGGGCACTGACCAAAATGACATATCCCACAACGGTTACATTTGAACAACCCCAGTTTGGTATTGCTCCCCATTATTTGAGTAGTGGTCAGAGCCTAGAATTCCCATGTCTTTGATTGTTGTCCTGGTTGTGGCGGTTTGTTTTCCGGTAATTTCCCCGTTTTTGTTGGTTGTAGTTGTTCTCCCCAAATTTTCCTCGTTATTGTTCTCGAGCAATTATTTTCAGCTATTGGCTTTTAACTTCTGCACCATTAAGGTATGAGCCATGCGCACAGCTTCATTAAGAACAACAGTCTAGAAGAAGTTGTTTCTCCTTTAATGTTTTTAGACAAGCCATGTAAGTATGGCCTCCACTTTCTTCTTTTCGGCTCAGAAACCATTTTTCCGGGGCATAGCAGACTAATTCATTGAATCTTAGTTTAAGCAGCTATAAAGGATATCTTTCTCCCTCAAGTTTCCACTAGTTCAACTTTTCCATTCTTTGTATCCTTCTGGCGGACAAAATTCTTTTCATCATCAATTATTTTCATATCATTCCAAGATTTTGCATTAACCACGCTCAAGCCCCAAGTGGCGACGTTGAGAGTTTCCTCCATGCAGGCTCCGACCCTGAAGTAGTAGCTGCTGCAAACTTTACCTTGTTTTCTCTCTCTCTCACATTCCTGATGCTGAAAACACTCTCTGATTTTCCTCGAACTAATGCAGTAACTCAACAACACCCTTCGTTGCCGTGGATACCTAGTGGTGATTACATTTCATGAAGACTTGAGTACGTTACATTCACAACAGTGGTGCCCCCACCTTGCCCTTGAGCATTTCCCCCGATATTACCGTCGGGTCCGCCGGCTCCATTAGTGTTTCCTCTTGTAGCACGATCTTGATCAAGTGCTGCAGCCACCCTATTAGAAATAAGCTTTTCAATGGCGGCTTGGGTCATCGTTCTCGGCGGCATGATTCTGTCATATCATGAAGGAAACTCAATGAGTATTCATACAATGGTATAACCATAACATGTATAAGCAATCAATTCTAAAGCAAACAGAATAATCACACATGTAAAACAATCAAAGCCCAAAAAGAAATTACAACACATCATATAGAAAAATCAAGCGATAGTAATTCTTCGTTCCATCACAAAAGATAGTACAGGTTGCAATGGAATACCAAAATATGACCAAAAGTCATTACATACAAAATACAAACTATAAACCGGTCAGTCCCGGTATTAGTGATAGCAAAAAAAGAGACTACAATGATCCTAACACTACAATGATAATGTGGTATCCAGGTGGATGTGAACAGGCTGTGGTCACTCGATAGCAGCATCATCGCCCTCTAAATCTCTAGTGGAAGCATCTCAACTAATGACATAGGATCATCATTCGAGACAGACGCTAGAAGTGGAGTAAGGATCACCAGGGTTCCAGTACTATCAACAGGAGCGTACTGTAGCATAGGTGACCACATATGTCTTTTCACGATAATGTAGAATGTTGGAGGTGGCCACTGAACCTCAAAGGACCACTGTCCTCAGATTTATGGTGGTGCCAGACCAGCGATCAAAATCCCTCTATAGATTCTAACATCATCATCAATTTTCTTATTTTCTTCTTCGTCATGCCCATTCACTAACCTCGAACGTGATCTTCCAAATTGCACACATTCTCCTGAGTTCAATGTTTGACCTTAAATTTGACCTCTACATCACTGGTCGAATTCTGCCAAATACTTGTCCATACACACTGAGCTTTTCAGGTTCGAGTGTTTCAGTGTTAGCCCGTCAAACATCTGTTGACAAGGCCTGTCCTTGACAATAGGGCAATGTAGAGTGTTGAATCTCTTGCTGTAGGGCCAGGAGCAAAAACCTGTCGAGAAGGTCCAGTACCCACATAGACGGTACCCGAGAATGGGCGCACAGAGTATGGTATCCTAGTGATGGTACCAACAGTAGCAGCATCAATCACTCCTGCACATGATCAACAGAGTAGGAGCAACCTGTCCATATCCTCAGACTTCGTTGTCTGAATCGGGGTGGTGGTAGGTTGAGGGATCACCTCCACATAAGAGTTTATGACCTCAACATCAATCATCATCATTATTTTCTTCCTCCATCTCTGGGTGATCTTCTTCTTCTTCTCATCATCTTGCGAGTATCCATTCCTTCCAATGTTACCAATCGGTTGAGGAATTTGTTGAGTGTGCAAACATACTTTAAAATGGTCGTGCTCGGTACGAGCTCAGTTGCTCTTCCCGATTGTCTTTGGGAAGATCCCACACATGATTGGAAGGTAGAATTGCCATGATAGATCTGTAAATCACGCAAAATATTTTCAGAAAGTCACTATATAAAAATTATTATATGAATAATTAACTTATGCAAATATGCAAATGCAGACGATCCTCCATTAATGAACATGATCGATCGATAATAAACCAAATATGAATGAAAATATTGTTATGTATATGAATTACATTTTTATGTAATAAAGCCACTAGTTTCCAAATGCATTTTCGAATAAAGCATGATAATCGATATATATCTTAATATATCATAATATTTATCATATAAAAGAATTTTATATGAGCAATGCACCGAAACGTCATAAAGTACTCAAATAGGAATCATAAGCTTGTACTTGGACCGATTGGGCCCCCGAGGAGATCTTCAGCGCGAGAAGAAAAAGTTTATAGTTTAGGTTTTTTGGAAAATGACCTATACTCTTTAACCTTAAGCTCTTGATACCAATCATTAACACCCCAAATTAACATCCAGCAGCAGAACAACCATAGTTTTTTGGGTGATAAGCCATAACACAACAACATAAGAATATTAAGAAACAACTCAAAAGAGACGTTAAAACACACATAAACATTGTCCCATTCATCAAAGATCAACGTCAGAAAGTTTGTCCACAATATCCGTCACATACAACATCATACAAAGTTTAAAAAATCATAACACCAATGTTTTTTGATGACAGGAACCAAAACAATTTAATCACAACATTTCAATCACTCTACACTCCGTCTGCCATCCAAGCCATCAACCTGAATACCGTAGGATAAAACAGCTAAAAAAGTCAACGAAAACGTTGAGTAGAATCATAGAGTTGTTTTTTTTTAAAATAATAAATAAAAGGGGTGAACACAAAACAAGTATTTTTAATCAACGAAAACTTGTGGATCAAACAATTTTTTAAATCACTAATGCTTAAGCACATGCCTACTAAAACCTTAACCAACAAATTATAAATCTTTAACCACATGCCCCCCCCACAACTAGTAATATGCAATATACCTAAAAAATTCTCAATACAAAATGTTCTTTAGGGGGATCGCAGCATGAATGGTCATAACCCCAGTAGGGCATCACGGCCCAATAGATCTACTTAATGTAACTAGCGCTCACTCCATCATAGGCAATTAACATATCATGAATTAAGGTGCCTTTCTGCATAGTACTTATGCAATTAGATTCACAATCGGTGTCCACAAACCATAAATCACTTGTGTTTCAATTTATAAAACTAGCATGTATCTTCCCTGCACTGGTTTATGAAAACATTTATAATTAGGAAAGTCGAGGCTAACTCACCGACAGAATAATTAGATCAGAAGTGAGACTTTCTGGAACGAGCGGTTATCACACCTAACACCCTCCAAAAGGCGTGACGCGACATAGTAGAGAAAGTAACAATACTAAAAGATTAAACAATGATCAGAGAATGTGTTTTTCGAGATAGACATGGCATTCCACAAGGACTTCCTCAAATCCTTTTTAACCCCAAAATGACATGTGACCTGGTCTTATAGGCAAATGAACATCTACTAAGTTTCGGCTTTTAATTTTTATTTTATCACGGTGTACTATACGTTTTTGAATTTTTAGACTAGACGTAAAAACTTAGTTTCTGATTTTAACTCGACTTCACGGACTCATAACTCCTAGCTCACAAATGTTCTATATGTGAGGCTTTCACCCTTGGAAATATATTTGAGTCTAGTTTCCAAAAATGCCAGCCTCATAATCTACAAAGTTCCGTACTCATGTGAAAAGACTATTTTACCCCTGGTTGTCCAAAACAGAAAGTTTATAAAATTTTTACCCTTTACTAAAATGACCATAAATCCCAAACCATGATAGAAATGAAGGTGACCCAAAAGAATGGCTTCTTAAGAGAATTAATACGACACAATCTTTAAAAAACCTATTATTTTTATGGCAAAAATTTGGAGTTTTAAAAAACATCGTATTCTAAATCACTATGCCAGATTTGACCTATTTTCCTTGTTTTTGGCCATAACTCACGCATCCCAAGGAGTAGGTTGAGCATCCAACTATCCTAGTGATTCTAAGACATGTAATCTTCCAGTCATGTAAATTTAATCATGGCACCAAGCCAAATATTTTGCTATAACCGTTTTGCTACTGTTCCAAAACAGTCCCTATTATTCACTCTAAAACCTATCCAAACATCAATCCTAACTCTAATCAACCACATGCAATGCCATCCCAAGCCTAACTCAACTCATCCTCATATAAATATGTATTCCAGGAATCAAACTCCATTTTCATGATTAAAACTAAAAAGAAAAATTAAAGATTAGAGATAACCTTACTAGGAATGATTAAACAAGAAAATCAAACCAACACTTGCTTTCTTTCATTGTCAAGGTAGGCTGAATTAGAACCAATAAAATACCCAAGATCTTTCAACGCCAAATGCTTCATAACACTCTCAAAAAAAAAAATAACAAGAATTCCAAGATCCCAACCTAGTCTTTGATTCAAAACCTGTCCATTAAACCTTAATAACTTCCTCAAAACTTCAAGATAAGCGACCAAATTTGCAAGCAACCCTAGGTGATGTTATAATGAATAAAAAGGATTAATGAAAATTGTTGAGAGAGTGGTGATGGTGAGGGGTATGGTGTACGGAAGCAAGAGGGAGGAAATGAAGAGGATTTTGAATTTTTTTGAACTAGGGGAATGAGAGATATGCATGTATAGAGAAGATAAATGAAATGATGGGGTTTGAAAAAAAAGTGTTGTGTGTGTAGATGGGTAACCGGCCATAGGCCTTGATTTGTGAAAATAATATATAATATATATAGTATATATATATATATATATATATATATATATATATCTATATATATATATATATACTATTCTTTTTTTTGTTTATAAGATTTTAATTAAAAGGTTATAAGTTAAGAGATATTTAAGTAAAGTAAGGTTTAATGTAAAACGCGAGTTTTAAGCTAGAAAAATTTACGTAAAGCTGCAAACACAACAGAAAGAACATTGGTGTAATTTATAATCGTCGGAAATATTATGAGAATAGATAAGACCGCTTAAGGGCACGAAGACGGAATAGATTTCTAAATACGCTCACGGAAAAGCTAAGAACGGGAAATTCTTACTAAATTGGGTAAACGTAAAATAAATAAAACTTTTGCTAAAAAATGGAAAATAGAGATAAATCATCGGATAAATAGTGACCTTAAACACTAAATGTTACAGAAAACCTCATATAAACCCCCGAATCCACATATGCTTAAAAAAAGGTTCGAGGTCAATTTTGGTTACAAATCCATTTGGCCTCTCTTTCAAATTTCTTTTTCATCTTAAAACCAGGTTAATACAGTTTAACACGTTTCGCCATTCGTGGGTGTCTATAAAGCAATGCAAATAGATGTAAAGATGACATTTGAATTTATCCCGTAGTAAAAGTTAAATATAAAAATCATCTTTAACCTCGCACATTAGTGGGGTAACAAATTAGATAAGGCAATTTTCCAAACACCACCAAAGTTGTGCACCAATTCTGTCAAACATAACAACGCATTTTAATAACTCCATTTCAAGTATTTTTTATACATCATAGATGAAAGTTTTTAGCGAACTTTGTAATAGACATTGAGATTCGTTGACTTATATCAGGTTTTTTATGTTATAAATCATGTTTTACTTTTTTATGTCAAGGTATTTACATCAATACAGATTTTATAGAATGTGCTTCATTAAATATTTTTTCATTAGTTTATTAATAAGAAAATAGCATGGTTGTTACGTTTATGGCAATAAACTGCTAACTCTTAACACATCTAATATTACCATCCTTATTTTTTTGGTTTATGCAGGTAGCGTTGTGTTGATAAATTGGCCTTAATACAAGACTTTGTTGACACACTCAACTTTGTATGTTTGCACGGACCCCACCACACGACATAATAGACAAAGTTGCTGAATTCTTTGTAAAATGAAAAGAAGATAGTCCCGCGGGTGCGCCTAGTTTCAACAAGAACTAAACAACAGCGTATGCCTATGTTTCAAAATGTTATGACTTCACATGTGCTACGACAACACTGATTTAAGATCGTCCCGCAGCGAAGCGTGGGCCGATATACTCATTGAAAAACATAATTTGTTTTGGTGGTGAGACCAAATCACTTTATTTTTTTATTAAGTAAACTTCCACAAACTATCAACTTTAAATATTGTTGATTAGTAAAAAAACTCACTTTTAGGAGCCTTTCAAACAATTAAACATATGTGGAAATAACAATAACATATGATTAAACCAACTATAAAACAACTAGAAAACACCCCTTACGGATCATGAAAAGATCTGTCACCCAACTTGGGTGCGTAGGTTACGATTTCATCCAACACTTTGCCTATTTAGCCCCCATTTAGTCCACATTCAAATCAAGCTTTTAAAATGTACAAATAAACATTCTCAAGCCTTTAAAACCTTCTTTAACCCTTGGTCATAATATTTCTAACTCTCATTTGTTGAAAGCACATTAACATGTCATGATCTACCAAAGCAAGCCTAGAGCTCTTACCACCTTCATCCTTTCCAAGCATATTAGCATGTTAAAGTCCACCATAACATGCTTAGAGCCCTTTTCATTTTCATACACTAAAAGCTTCTTATCAAGAAAAGATCAACCATATCAAGCTTAGAGTTCTTAATGTTTAGATTAGATATTCATATCCATTAGACGGTCATGTCTTGGATCACCATTATACAACACCATGTATCATCACCATACAATACTTTGTATCACCCTTTATATTTCAAACTAGAGGTTTGATTGTTTATGTGTTTAGGCCTTAAACCACAAGGATTATAGGTTTAGTGTGTTTAGGCCTTAAAACACAAGGGTAATAGATTTGTTATGATTGGGCCATAAAACATAACAGGTTTGGTTGTATCGAGAAACATTGTAAGCGACGTTGTAAGGTTTTCTCCGCCGAGAAGGAAGTTTGTTAACTTAGTGAAGTAATTATTGAGTCGCAAACTTAGGGAGTGGAGTAGGGCGAAGAGGGACTTCGTGAGCAATCCACTATAAATGATATGTCTGGTTTGATCTCTCTTTATTTATTGCTTTGTGTTTATCGTATTTATATTTGCTTTGTGTTGATATATTTTATTTCATCCTCTCTAATATCATTATTGCTGTAAATTTATTAGTGAACTTTTAATATTGGATAACACTTGATTGGTTATTTGATATGAGTAATTTAAGTTTTTAAACGGAAACATATTCAATCTCATTTACGTTTTTTACAAACAACGCGAACAACAATATCAACAACTAATTTTATCAAAGGTACACTTACTCCGTATATTATTTATCATCTAGAAATATTTCACACCCCTATAATATCACAATATAAAGGTAACCGGGGGTGGTGACTTCATAGCACAAAGACACAAGTCATAAAGAACGACCTCTACATGAGTCGTTTGGAAAATTTACATTCGAGAAATAAAGTTCAACAATGACAAGTTTTAATATTACAAAATACAAATAAAAGAAGTTTTAAATTCACATCAAACATTAAACTAATGCATAAAATCTTCATGATGATGAGACCGCAAAAGACTCAGTGGGATGCTCCAAGTGCTAAGCATGCAAATAATAAAGAACTTGAGAAATACATGCTAAAATGTTAGCATAAAGTTGATAAGTTCATAGGTTTAAGTAAAATGTCTGTGTGTTGACCACAAGATTTTCAAGTGTGTTTGTGACTATTATAACGAATACAATATCACATGAAAAGTAGTTATGATTGCACTAAGCTCATGACACCAAAGCTATGACCAAAGTCATGTTGTTACGTGTTGTTGCCCCTGTAGGTGTTTATCTTGAGAACACCCAAAGTTTCCCAAATCACATGCGCCCGTTTTACCCTTGGTAGCTAACAGTATGCACACCTGGACGGGGTTGTCAACCCCAATAGATCTATTCATAACATTCGTTCTTACATAAAGTAATTAAGAGTTCATGATGGTGGGGGCCAATAGTGGGATAACGGGTACTTAGGCAATTCGTAAATGTTTAAAGTACTTGTGTCCATATGTAAAACGAGCAATGTATTCTCACTCCAAGTGTTTCAAAACAAGTAAAAGTGATACTATGAAACTCACCTTGTCAAAGTGTTACAATCGGGAAATATAGCAAGTTCAATGAAACACGAGTCCTAACCGTGACCTAATTAAATAATAATGCGCTTTAGGTTTATGACATGAAGTGAACTAAATACACATAAGTTTTATAAATATTTTTATCACCCATATATATTTGGGTCTAAGGTTTACCAAGTTCAAAAATATGATTTAAATCAAGTTTACTATGTATTTTAACTTATACAACATGAGCAGTTTTTCTGGGCAGAAAATACTTCCAACTTCTTGGGTTCATAACTCTTTTATTTTCCACTGAAACAAGGCCATTCAAAAGTTTAGGTTAAAGTTTCTTGAGTTATCTTTCCAACCATGTAAGCCTCACAACATAAATCGAATTCAAAGGGTCCATATGTGCCTTACAAGACACAAAGGTCCGACTATTTTTAGGACATAAACTTTTACCAGTTTTGTTTTGGCCATAGCTACAAAAGTTTAAAAGGCTCAAAATGCCAAACCACTCTTAAGGTGCCCATAAATTCAGGTAAAGTTCAAGGTGCAGTTTTGAACACTTTCTCTTGCATCAGTTTCTAAAAATTGTAAAACATCTCCTAAAATCATGAAATTAATAATGGAACTACCTAAGACATATTTGTAAGTTGTGAGATCAAGAAATATTTCATAAGTTTTCTTTAAAGTGGGGTTTTCAGGTGTACAAGTTGATATAAAATACTACTCAAACTAGGGTTTTCATAAACATTTTTAATTCAAGTTCTTACATAAAGAGTATATAATGGTGATATGAAAACATGCATAAAATGATTATAATAGATGAAAATAAATATTATGATATGCTTACAAAGAGGTGGTGATGATCTGAGAACCAAATTATGCACTAATTACCCAAAACGAACTAGAAAACCATAGTTTTATGCAACCAAACCCTAATCTTTTCTTATAACCCTTACACCAAAACTTGAAACCCCTTGCTTGGACTTTGAGAGAGCTGATATTGTAAGTGAAAAGGAGAGTATTTTTTAAGTTTTGAATATTTTGATATGAGGTGAAAGAACTAGCCAAAAGTCTCTTTTTATAGTGAAATTACAAGGAATGGTCAAAAGGGATTTTCATGGATGCATAGTTGTGTAACACTTGAAAGGGAAAGATGTTTTAGGGCTTTAAAAAGGCCCTAGAACCGTACATATGGATAGTGACAAGATGGAGAAGAAAGTTTCCATGTTTTGTGGCTTTTAGGGTTAGTTATGGTTAGGGTAATGGGGGGGGGTGATTTTGCTAGTAAAAAGGGAAGGGAAAATGATTTTTTAATTTATATCTCTACATTATATATAAGAGGATGTATGCAACATCATAATGCCACTAATCATGCCATAAAGTCATGTCATCATTAATTAAAGCCATGTGCCATGTCATCACGAATGCCATGTCATTACAATTTTTTGAAATTTCAGATTTTTTAAAAATTAAGTCCATGACAAGATTCGAACCCTGGGTTCTGATACCACAAAGAAGTGCCTCAACCAGTGGATCACTCCACAAGTTGTGACTTATAATTAAAAACAAATATGTCATGTGTAAAAACATTCTCTTTTGAGATAAATTTGGAAAATATTTTGAGGAGAATTGAACCCAAAAAACGCAGCATCTTTTCTTTGAAGATAATTACAACTTTAAATATCTTTAACCTAATTGGAAATTATTTAAATGTATATACTCAAATAAACATTACCTATTCATGGCTGTTTTATTATTTGTATTACTTTTGTGCCCAGATATTCCATGCATGGTTCACCGATCTTGATATATCTTTCAAATAAGAGATCTGATCTTAAACTATAATATACAGAAGATAAAAAGGGAACTATGACCATTATTTGATTGGCCGGTGACTTCATAACTTTGAAGAGAACGAGTCAGCTAAAAATGTATTGATCAAGAATGATGAAGGAGATGCGGATGCAGGGTTGAGGCACAGACGAAGTCATAGTTTGAATATCTTTTTTTATGATTACACTGGTGTTGTATAGGTAATCATTTAATTTCCTGTGTCGGCATCGTGTCGGCATTTTTTGGATCTGAACACGATTTACATGTTTTGATTTTTAATATAAATCCTATCTGTTTAAAAATGAGCATTCAATAATTGGTGATGCAAATCATTGTTATTTTTTTGTTTAAATTGATCTTTATTAGCAATCTACATCAGATGCTTGATAACATCAAATAGTTAATACTTTTTAGTATCAAAATCCCTATCAAAATGCTTGTAAATATTGTTTAAATGCCTGAAAATGATACTTAATCACTTCTTATTTCATTTACAGGAAGAATACAAGCATAAGAAGAATCTCAAGGCCAGTTACGGCGTAACTACCCTGTAGGAGTTACGCCGTAACCAAAATTAAAGAAGGAATGAGTCTTCACCACAGTTACAGCATAATTGCTTTGTCACAATTACACTATAACTTGCCATGTTGAAGAAGGATGACGTATCCTAGTCATGGTTACGGCGTAACCATGACGTTACGGTTACGCCGTAACCCATTTTAAGCCTAGATTTTGTAAGCCTACATCAGCATGGTTACGCCGTAACCCACTACATTAGTTACGACGTAACCAAAGTGTAATATATAAATAGAGCCCTCATTCAGCACATTCGACACCAACCCTTCCACCACCGACCTAAGGGGCGATACAAGCTTCCAAAAGTCGAAGAATTCCACCAGTAGTCCAAGGGAGAAGTCACTTATCTTACTTTTTGTATTAATCATTCATAAACACATCTTGTAAGAATTATAATGGTTCAATCCAAGAACTCTTTCATTATCTCTTACTTTGCTGTTGCTATGAGTGGCTAAGCACTTCTAGTGTTGGCCTAGTTATGAATTTACTGATGTTATGATTGTTTCTTGTTTATTTATCATTTGAATTAGATATCCTAGTTGTTTGTCATTGATCCCTGAGTTTTAGTAGTATTGAGGGTGGATTAGATCATGTTTGTCTTCTTATTAGGCTGACATGTTGAATTTTGGATCAACAGGGTACTAGGATAGGTTGGCATCTATCCCTAGTGTAGGAATTTACCAAATTACCTTATTTATAACATTAAATACTTAAAAAGCTCAAGAACTCTTTCAGATAGGGTTTATAATCTATCTAGGATATAAACAGGTCTTTAGGATAGCTGGGGTTTAAACACTACAACTTGAATGCCCTACCATCATGACTTTCAGGGGATCGAGATCGCAGGAAGTATAGGACAGAACTCAAATGCCAATTCGGGTCTGTTGATATTAGAATCACTAATAAAACGATATCTAGACATCGCACTAGGAAACATATCATAGCATTAGTAATGAAATAACTAGGTTAGCACGCCTTTCTCCCTGACTGTTCTCAAATCATTTACTTTTCGCACTTATTTTCCTGTTAAGATTTCAAATCAATTCAAAACTATTTTCAAACCTGTGACACATTTCAAATTAAAACTAATATAACTTATCTCTTGGGATGACCTCGGATTTACCAAGTCTTGCACTACATATGACCGGGCTCTCTGCCTGTTAGTGCGTGTAGACATCGGTAGACGAGTTTTATAAATTTAAAACTTGCAAATTTAATTCAACAATTAATTTTTGCATCAAGTTTTTGGCGTCGTAGCTGAGGATCTAAAAATTAGTTATCATTTGATTTCTTGCATTTATTTCTTTAATAATTTTTGATAAATTTTCAGGAACCATTATAGATGAGGGAGATATTGATAACCTCACCATGGAGCAATACCTATCATTGACTTGAGGGAACCATGCACCAGGCGTGGTTAAACCTAAAATTTGAGGCAATGTAAATTTCGAAATCAAGAGTTGAGGGATGTAACACCCCCAAATTGGGTCGCAGCGAAATTATGTCCGGGAGTGTTACTTCATAAGTACATTGCACAAGATATGAGAGAACGACCTCTAAATGAGTCGTTTGAAAAGTAATCTTGTTGATTTAGCCAAAATCTGAATTTGTTATAACGTTGGTCCCAAAGATTGCATCAATAATGTAAGACTAAAATAATACAACGAGATTTGTTTGTAGAAATCCATGAATGTAGTCTTGTAAAGTTTAAACTCCAATGCACGTCAATTAAGCCAAGCATCTAATTTACCTGAGAAAAAACATGCTTAAAAGTGTCAACATAAAGTTGGTGAGTTCATAGGTTTGTTTAAGTATAAATGTTGAACCAAAGTTTTGTAAAGTATGTATGACCGTTTCAATCCTTAAATGTTCACCAAAATGTATGTATGAATGTTGGAAATCAAAGATGTGTATGATTATTGTATCCCATACAATTGTTACAAAAAGTTAAGTATAGTTGGACCACCATTGTTCAAAGTATGTATTGCCACTTTATTCAAGGCAACGTAAATATTCACGTGTGTATAAAACAATGATTACGATTACTCTAAGTTCATGAAACTGCGGCTCAGACTTGGGTGTATGCCACTTTATTCAAGGCACGGTAAAAGTTCACGCTCATGTATGTGTAGTTTCGTACTCCAACATGGTATAACGTTCGTTTGCCCAGTGATAGCTAATCACCCGAACGGGGATTGTCACACCCCAATAGATCTATTTTATAACATTCGCGTCTACCAACTCGTAGTTAACAATTCAATCAGCTTAAGCTAATCCATAATCATTTGGGTAAAAGTAAAGTAATGTCCTTGTTTTCAAACATAAAGTTAACCAAGCAATGTATTTTGTCCCAAAATAAATAATTGAGTATGTAGACCAGTTTGCAAAACGAATTGTAAATGCACATGTAATAAATTTAACCAATCATGTAAATGAGATTAGTAACAAGCATGTTATCACCCTAAAAGTTGTAAAGTATATGTAAAACAAGTAAAACGTGGGGCTATAAACTCACCTTGAGTAAATGAATCAACAATGTAAATCACAAAGTGAAAATGCGTCACGAATACGCCCGAATGCAACCTAATTAATTATAGGTCGTATGAGTACTAAGTACTTTGATTAACTAAGACCATATATAAATCTATATTGCTACATCACCATCTAATTGTATTTGAGAAATAATGTTTATAAAGTTAAGATGTTTATAAATATTTCCTTAGTAAAAATGTCGTAACTTTCTCGTTTTAAGTCCGTTTTGTAGGTTCTTTACGTCCACGACTTCGTATTAAGAAGAGTTATCAAAATATTAAATTTTTGTATTTTCAACCCTTTGATGAACAGTAATTTTACTGTTCATGCATTTTATAAATTTATTTTTATAAACGTAATTATCGTAAACTCGTAAACGTCATATCTTATTCATTTTAACTCCGATTTTAATGATTCTTTCGAGCACGTCTTCGTAATTAAAAGTTCTATAAAGTATTTTCCACAAAGTATCTGATCTGAACAGTAATTTTTATAAAATTATTTTTTTCATAATGTATTTTTATATATTTAGTTATATAAACTTGCAAATAGCATAACTTCTTCGTTATAGCTCGGTTTTTTGAGTTCTTTATATGCCTACGATCCTTGTAACATGTAGTATTCTATAAAAATATAAAATAAATACATTATTTTTCAAATTAAAATAGAACCTTTTGATCTTTTTGTTAAAAATATGTTTAAACTTATTTTTATAACTTTTTAGCTTAGATAATTCGCTAACCCTTTATGTCACAACTCTCATATATGTTAGGTCCTTTAGTCCATCATTTGTCCAAGAAATGTCCATGATAACAAGTCCTCACATCACTTTTACATATAAACTTATTAAGTAAACTTTTAAGTAACTAGTTTATATATACTTTTTATAAATAAACCAACACGTGTATAATTGGTATGTGCTTAATTACACATACCACTTTCCATTTAAACCGGACTTAAATGACCAAAAACGTACCAAAAATATATTGTATTTGTATGTTTTCATTTATATTGTGCAGGAAACGGATATTCGACAAAAAGACGAAAAACAAAGCCAAAAACGACAAAACCGAGCACGGAATGGAAAAGCATGGAAAAGCCAAAATCAAAAAGTCAAAGTCAAACCCCAACAAAGTCAAGGGTCAAAGTCAAAGCCAAAACCGAAGAAATGTTAAATGGGCCCACCCCGTACCCATCTATTGGGCCGGGTCAACCCATTTAAACATTATGAAAACCAAGCCCAAGATTCTTTTATGTTTAAACCGGCCCAAGATTTCAAATATATAAGGCCCAAATGACTTAACTGTCGTTAAGTCATTCAACCCTAACAAACCTTTTCATCGTTAGTCACAAAGGAATCCCTGTGCAAACCCACTACACACTTTGGAGGACCTAACCTGCTAAGTCCTCAAAAGTTATATCACCACAAGGACCATGTATGTAAAAAAACCATACAAGATGAAGGACCTATCTTGCCAATTCACTAAACTTTTACCCTGCTCACCCTTAAACAAATTTAGTCGCCAAAAACCCATGTTCATCTGTCACTCTCCCTATCTCGTTCACTGTTCCCACCAGCCAAAATCGTCACTTTCCCCTTAACCCCACTTCATATGACTACAAAAACACCTTGGCAATCCAGAGAGTTTTTATTGGACAAGGAAAGAAGACAAAGGATTAATGGACATGATCAAACGACTTGGGCTCCAAGATAAATGGAAGGCTATGATTAACTTTTGATCTCTCTCACACAACAAACACACTCCCTGGACTCTCTCTCAGAAGAAACACACAAGAGAAGACCAAGACTTAGTATAAGTAGTAGGATATTGTGCTTATTAGCTTTTGTCGAATTTTAGTTAAGTCCATATCATTGTATTAACAAAGTTTGTACCAATTTTAATACTGCAATTTACTTTTAATTGTCATTTAAATACTTGTTATTTACTTACTTGGATTGTAATTTTATTAAGTTAAAGAAATTTTCAGGTTTTCTTTAAATACTTGTCTTTTACATTACTTGTCATTTAATCATTGTTTTTAAGCTCTTATTTAAGCTTTGGAATCATTCAAAGCTTGTTTAAAAGTTTGTTTAATTTTCTGTCTAAAAAATCAAAAATTCACAAAAAAAAAGAATCTGTCCAAGAAAGCAAGGAGCAAGGTGTATCTTTGATGACCTTGGTTTAGAGCTTCATGGGAAGCATATAGGATTGGTTTTTAAGTTGTTGAGAGCTTATTTCCTTGCCATAAGCTTTGGACTCTTGTATGTTCTCTTTTTCATATTTTGCTTATTTTACTGTAGCAGTGCTTATTTATTGCTTATTGTTGTTTTTTCTTGCTTATTACTGTGTTTTATGCTTATATGTGCTTGTTTAATGCTTATTTATGATTTGTGTATGCTTTGCTTGAAAACTGTCTTTGATAGCTTGTAAACTGCTTATTTCCTTGTTGCTTATTTTAACTGCTTATCTTTATTGCTTATTGCTTATTTTAGCTTAACTCATCTTTGTTATCAACTGTTTTCACAAAACTTTGCTTAGATCATCATTAATCAGTTTTAAAATTGAATTTTCAAACTTAAAGGGGTGTTTGGGTCAAGAGGGTAAAGTGGGTCATATTGGGTTAAAAACCATTTGGGTCATTTGGCCACTTTTGGCAAGCTGTTTTTAAGTCTTTTTAATCTGTTTTTAAAGTTGTTTAGTTTTAAAAGTTTGTTTTTGAGTTTTCCTAATTGGCCTTCAAAACTGTTGGTTCAAAACAGTTTCTATAAGTGCTTATTTGGTTAGGTGTTCAAAACTAGGTTTTAAGAACTGTTTTTGTGTTCATTTTAGTGTCATAATAGAGTAGTGTAGTCACCTTTTAGTTTACTAGTGTTTTGTTCAAATTTGTCTAGTCATTTTCTTAGTCTAAAACTGTCCTTTTTCATCTTCAAATCTCAGATAGTTAAACTTGTTTTTAGCTTTTGAAAATTTGTGCACAAGCTCATTAGGAGTCAATTTCCATCTGTTTTAACTTATCTTTCATTTTTCAGCTTATTTTCTAGCTTATTTTATAGGCTGCAAAAGCCAAGTTTTCTTTTATAAAAAGACCAAATCAACATATGCTGATGAGTGACAGCCATTTTCTTTAGCATTTTTAGTAGCTTAATTGAGTTTCAAACTAAATTCCATTTGCTGATTTTAGAAGACCTTAGGACAGGCTTTAAGCTCATATAAGCCATATGCCCATAATGATCCTTTTAGTGGCTTAAATTTAAGCCCAAAAAGTGTCCTTAGGCTGTTTGATTGGCAGTTTTTGCCCAAGTGCTTATTTGCCTTTTCTTAGCTTAGCTTATTGTTTTCTGTGCTTATTTAGATTTATATTTGCTTATTAGGTTAGTTAGTGCTTATTTTATCTTATTGTACTTAGGGTAGAACTTATTTAAGCTTATTTGCATTTGTAGCTTAGCATTTTAAGTTTAAAAGTCTTTTATAGATTCTGTCATCTCTAGCTTATCTTCTTTGCTTATTTGTGTTTAAACTTGCTTTTTAGGTGTTAGTGCATATCTGTTTTTGCTTCTTTTTTATTTCCACCAGCTTATTTGTGCTTAAATTGGCTTAATAGTTAAGCCATTTTAGGACTTAGTGTAAAAAAGTTTAAACTGCCCTTTTACTTGCTTATTTTTCCAGCTTATTTTAGGTTTTTACAAAAAGTCATTTTTTTAAAGTTTCATATTTTTGTCTTTTTTATAATTTTGCAAAAAGAAAATTTTCCAAAAGTGAAAAACAGGGAAATTGGGAAGATGAGGGTGAACAAGGCTCAAACCCTCAACCTCAACCAACCTCTACCCATTTATAACACACACTCTTTACCGCTGCGCCCTTGAGACTTTTTCGTTATAAGTCCCAAGGGGTTTGTATTTAAGGGCGTTTTAGCCCAAATAGCCATAAGCCACGTTTTGCTTTTTCCCATCTTATTCCAATAAGCTGGGAACTCCATTTTATTTTTCTTAAAATCAACATTGTTCAAGCTACTTTTCCCAATTTTTTTAGATTTTTCCCGTATTGTTTAGTATTTTTTTATCATTTAATTTCTTTAACACTGTTTTTTAATTCATTAAAAATTAAATAAAAATTAAAAAAATATAATTTTTTTTAGAAAATTTTCTTTTATCACTTTGCACCTAGGAAAATTAGATTTGCATCCGTAGGGTTTAAATTTCAAAATTTCGTTTTTTAAAGAACGGGATTCAGATCCCGGTTCTCGTTTTTAGGTTTTCTTTAATCGTTTTTGCATTTTAATCGTAGAATTAGTACTCCAATCCAAAAATCTTAATCCATTCAAAACGCTCGATCATGAACGTTTTCTTGATTTCCAATTCACACCTCGTTGGGAAACGACCCGAGGGATTTTTGATTTTCCTTTGGATAAAAGGAATTGATTTGAATCTCTTGGAATTCTTACTATACTATATTATAATTGAATTATAATTTAACCCTAAAAAGTTGGTTATCACTTATTAAGTCCCAAAAAGCCAAACAGTTTTTTTTAAGTCTTAGAAAACCAAACTGCCACTTTTTGATTGATCTTTTCTAGCTTATTAATAAGTTTTGGTTTTTAGTCCCTTTATTAAAGTTGCTTATTCTTGCTTATTCTTTAGCTTTTTTAAAAAGAAAATAAAAAAAATGTTTACCAAAAAGGGACAGTCACAGGACTCGAACCTGTGACCTCCCTCACACAACACACACGTCTCACCAACTGCCCTTGGGTCTTTTTCAGTTTATTCCTTGTTACATTAATTACTTATATTAGTTTAGGTTTTAGCTTATTCAGCTTATTTGATTTTTAGCAGCTTATTGGTAAAAGTTTTTTCACTCGTTTTTCTTTATAAACCTCAAGATTAGTGTCTAGTATTTTTAGTAATTTTCTCAAAATTTTAGAATTAAGTTTAGTATTTTTTTTAATTTTTAGTATTATTTAGTTTTAAATAGTTTAAAAATTCAAAAAATTTATTTCTGTTTTTTAAAAATTAGTTTAATACATTTTAAGTTTAGAAATTTGCATTTTGAGTTTTTAGAGTTTTAATTTGTCAATTTTAGTTAATTAGTTAGTTTATTTTAGTT
>BQNB010022074.1:16940-63452 GCA_026074375.1 Tanacetum coccineum | reverse complement strand
CTTGTAAGTCAAGCCAGACCTAAAAGTCAAAGGGGTAAAATAGTTATCTTAAAAATCCGAAAATTCTCGGATGTTACAGCGTATCATCCACAAACAAGTGGACAAGTTGAGGTATCCAATCGTGGTTTGAAACGAATTCTTGAAAGGACCGTGGTGGCGAAAACCGTACCTCTTGGTCAGATAAGCTCGATGATGCTTTATGGGCTTTCCGTACCGCTTACAAAACACCCATTGGGTGTACTCCATATAAGCTGGTTTACGGAAAAGCCTGCCATCTGCCAGTTGAGTTAGAACACAAGGCCTACTGGGCCTTAAAACATACAAACTTTGATCTGAAAACCGCTGGTGACCATAGGAAAGTTCAACTGAATGAACTTAATGAGCTCCGTGATGAAGCTTATGAGAACTCTTTAATCTATAAAGAAAAGACAAAGAGGATTCACGACTCTAAGATCAAGAACCGCGTTTTCAACGTCGGTGATCGAGTCCTCCTCTTTAACTCTAGATTAAAGATTTTCTCAGGAAAGCTTAAAACCCGCTGGTCTGGACCATTCACTATCACACATGTTTTCCCGTACGGCACCGTCGAGCTATCTCAAAACTCCGGGCCAAACTTCAAAGTGAATGGTCATCGTGTTAAGCACTACTTTGGAGGGGACGTACCACAGTTGGTAGTCCCAGATCTCCAAACATTCCCTAATGTCCAATAATTTCAGGTGACGGGTCAAGCATAGCGACTTCGTGTTTATGTTGTTAATTGTCCAGGATTGCCCGGATTGTGAAGAACTCTCGTGCTTGTATCTTTATCAAGAGTTTCACATCCTCAGCTTCATTTTGGGAATCCAGTATCCAAATCTAATCGACTAACGTTTTATCTTTTGGCACACTTCATAAACGGCCTTAGATTTACGTAGGTACCCCTTTCAAAACATCGAGGACGATGTGTAGTTCTAGTATGGGGGGGATCTTCGATTTGATTTTGCCTGCAGCCGTTGTTATCACGTAATCCCGTTTTTACCACCAAATTTTTGCAAAAATACCAAAAAAATAAAAAATTAAAATATTTTCAAAAATACAATAAGTGTTTTGTCACAGTTTCGACTTTCCTAATGGGTAGAATGAGAATAATTTTTGACTCGATCGGGCGTGTTGAGCCCTAGCTAGTTCCTTAATTGTAAGCTAAGCTTTCACGAGGTGAAGAACAAGAAATGATAGAGTTAAATATAAGTTTATGTGCTGAGCAAGATTCTTCTAAAGCTTATATGAGTAACTTGTGGCTTTTTCTCCCATTAGCTTTTAATCCGCCTAATCATACGTGCTCATTTCAATTCAACTAAGTCAATCGATGTTTTTAGAAAAAGCTTCAAATTTGTAACTTGATTCTTTAAAACGAGTTTTCTCTGTTCTTAGTAAATTGAAAATTAAAATGCCAAAGAAGCATGATTGAAAATTGAATACAAAAAAAAAAAAAAAAAAAATGCATAAATATTGAAATTATGCCAATGAAGCATACATTTGAGTATATGGAGCAAGTAAAAGATGTGTCGTGATATCCCACTCCGCTAACCGCGAGGTGGGGGTTCAAACTAAGACATCTTTACTTCTAGGGATTTGGTGTGTTGTGATATCTCACTTAGAAGAAAGGTCTAGGTGAGGGTTCAAACTAAGACACCTATCCTTAGCCATTTTAGGAAGAAGGTGTTGATGTGATTTCCCTCTACGCTAGCAACGGGGAGGGTTTTCAAACTAAGAACACCGGTCGTTGGTTGTGATATCCTACTAGGGAGCGAGGCCTAGGTAGGTGTTCAAACTAAGCAACGCATTCCTAGCTTTAAGAACTTATGAAAATGATAAATATGTTGCAAAAAGTTTTGGTTTAAAATCAAGTTACATGTGCCTAATAAGTTGTTGTTTGAGTCGTGATTCATCTTGAATTAGACTATGGAACATAAGTTGATCTCATGGTTGAAACGAGCACACACAATTCAAATACATATATCATTGTTGGGAGTAAAAAGTTCACAAGTCATAAATATGAGGGCTTAACATCTAAACTTATATCGACAATGATCTTGTTTAATTGCTTGGTTTAGATCTAGTGAAAAATCGGGGACGATGAATTTATCCGTCAGGACGTCCATAGATTATTCTACGGACGCTTCTCATTCTATGATCCCAGTATTTATAAAATAAAGGAAGTCAAGCAAGTAGTTAAGAAAAGAAATAAAAAATTCCAAAAATATTAGGAATAATAGTGTACATATGAAAAATTGGTAAAAACGGGACTCGTCAAAACTATTAATTCTTTTGTTCCCCTTGACGAACACTTTGCTACTTTTCGAGGTAATTAGTCGAGGGGGCCTAGATTCTTAGTTTTCATTGAGTATTATACTTTCATAACATTGAGTTGAGGACACGACAATACCTTAGCTATGGTGGGACTTTTGATTGTGTTTAATTACACATACCCATTTTTCATATTAAGGCTGAACCTAAATGACCTAAAATCGTACCAAAAATACATTGTATTTGTATGTTTGCATTTGTATTGTGCAGGGGAAAAAGATATTCAAGAAAAGGAGAGCAAAAAGAAAGCCAAAAGCAAACGAATCCAAGCATGGAGTGGAAAGGGCAAAGTCAAAAGTCAAGCCAAGTAAAGAAAATACAACTTGAGGGGTCAAAACTGCCAAAACCTTAAGTTGTATTGCAAAAGAGAAAGACAAGGGTTAAAATTGCAAAGAAGGTAGAGATTGCATTTAAGTTATATAACTTAAGGGGACCATTTCTGCCTACTCCCCAAAAAGTCTTCTTTCCCGCCCAACAAACCCAGGAACAACTTGTATGTCGCCCCATACTTCTTCCCTGCAAAACCATCTCTCTCCCTAGCCAAAATCATTTCCTCCACCCTACTAACCCCCCCAGCAGTATAAAGTCCATGTTGGCAATCCCTAACCTTTCCCAAAGCATTTTCGATGGCTGAGATTGTCTCCAAAGAAGCTCAAAAGAAATCAAAGGCTGGGATTTGTTTTAGTCTCTCCTCACACAACAAGCACACTTTTTTTTATCTCTCCAAAGAAGCACAAGCTGCAAGATGAAGACTTCGGCTATAAATAGAGCTTTTTGTAAGCCTTTAAGGCATCTAGTTTTTTAGTTTTTAATCTTAAAAATAATTTAGCTTATTTTCAGTTTGTTTCAAGTCATTTACAGCTTTTACTTTCATCTTTGTAACACTTTCAAGATTAATGCAAGTTTGAAGTTTTTAAGTCAATTTACAATACCAGTGTTAAGTTTCTTAATCATATTGTTTTATGTTCAAAAAGCTCTCACCTCAGCTTACTCATAAGCTGTTTTCATTAAGTAAAAATACAAAGTTAAGTAGTTAAGAGAAAATCATAAATATCACTCTCAAATATACCACAGCTTATGTTATGGATGATAAGCCAGTTCTGGATGGGCTTATGGACTCTCACTAGCTTGTTTTATACAAGCTAGAGCTTGTAGATTCTCTGTTTGACCCTGTTTTGAGCAAGGGTGTTGTAAGTTTCACTTTTTCTTGTTTTTCTTATTTTCTGCAGAACTGTTTTAAGTGCTTATTTTGCTTATTTGCTAGCGTGAAAGTGTTTGTATTACTTTCTTACTTAGTACTGATAGTTCACTTGTTAAAACTGTTAGTTATAAGTTAATACTGCTAGTTCACTTTTGGAGCAGTATTAACTTAAAGCTACCAGTACTAACTCCAAGTTAGTACTGCTAGTTCATTTTCTTGGATTTCAAAGGTACCAGTACTAACTCAGTTACCAGTACTAACTCCAAGTTAGTACTGTCAGTTAAAACTGTTAGTACTGGTGGGACATTTTAGCTTATCAGCTTATTATTTCAACTTATTTAAGATTTCTTTAGCTTTTTAAAGTAGATTAAGCCTATTTTAGTTTACTGTCTTCAGTAGAACTTATTTGCCCTTTTCAAAATAATTTTAAGAGTTTATCAGTTTTAGTTTTCTAGCTTATTTATCATTTTAGTTTATTCTAGTTGCTTATTCCAATTACTAAGTGCTTATTAAGGTTAGGTGAACTTCTGTTTTAGCTTGTTTGCTTATTTATTAATTCTTTAAGTCTTGTTAGCCTAGCAGTACTAACCTTAAGCTAACAGTACTAACTTTATCCTAGCAGTACTAACTCCAAGTTAGTACTGGTAGTTAAAACTGTTAGTACTGTTGTGTTTATCTTGTTTAATTTAGCTTAATTGCTTTTTGTATTTGCTTATTTAGAGTTAGGTTAGCTCATTTGATTTTTCTTAAGTTTATTTGAGCTTATTTGTGCCTTAGTTTAAAGTTTTAAAGTGCTTTTGTCATTCCTAGTTTTTATTCTTGTTCCAGCTTATTTTCTTTGCTTGTTTTTATGTGCTCTTGCTTATTTTTGTCAGTTTTAGTGCCAAATCATTCCTTGAGATGACATTAATTGTAGTGAACATTGGGTCATCTCTGGCATAGTGCCAATTGACCTTGTTTCTTCTAGGAATTGAAGGATCTTTTTCCATGACATAGTTGACGACTAACTTGGTGAACCGAGGATAGTACATCGCACTGCCCTTCTTCGTACTTTTGTTCTCAATCTTGAAAATGAAGTCCTCCCACAGAAGATATGCATAATCAACGTTCTTCTTGTTGTACATACCCCACAAGATTTGAGCTTGAGAGAGACGGAGACTGTCATATGATGGAGTTCCGCAGAGACATTTGTTGATTACAGCAGCAAATGATCTCCAGGGTTGATGCAGTTTATTGACATTCACGTCAGTGAGCTTCCTTATATCTCCAGAGTGTCCAAGACTAGCTAGAAAGATGAGGATCTCCTTCTCAAGAGGTGGGTCTACAAACTTCTTATTACCGACTTTAGGGCAAATTTGAAGAATGTCCCTGAATTGCTCAAGACCGATGATGTGCTTCTTGTTATTCATCTTGAATCGGACCGATCGATTGTGAACATAAGCAGAAGCCCAGAATTCCTGCATATAGATCTCTGGAGCATCAGCAGTAACTTGGAAAGCCTTGTAGAACGGAGTGAGCTTTAGCACATCATAGACCACTTGAAGGGTTGCTTCCTTTGATGTGACATCCGAACTTAAGCGAAGATTACATTTTCCAATCTTAAGCCGGTCAGCAGGAGCCACCAATGCATCATCCAAAGCAATCTGATCCGCTATTGAGAGTGCCATGAGTCTGTTTAAGAAAGAGTGAGTGCAGTTTATAAGAAAACACAATCATTCATTCATGAGAACCGTTATGACTTTTAGCACTTTTGAAGATCAATCTACTTAGATAGACAAATAGCGTGTAAGACAAAGGCACCTATCCTAACAATTAAGTCGAATATAGTTAACCTTGGTTTTGTCAAGCTTTTACCGTCTATTTTAACCTAAGAGATTTGTTGAATTTTAATCTTAGTTAAAAACAATTTGATCTAAAGTGTGTTATGTCAAAAATTGGTCAAGTGTTGAGAACTCTACTCGTTTGGTCCTCAAAAGAACACCTTGATCGGTTTTTCACAAAATTATGCTCGTTCTATCCTTATTAAAAATCACTCGTTCGGTCCACAATAAGAATCACTCGTTCGAACAATAATAATCGTCACTAGTTCGATCCATAATGTCAATCGCTCGTTCGGTCCTCATTACTTAGCACTCGTTCGATCAACACTATTTGTCACTCGTTCGATCCAGTCTAAAAGACACTCGTTCGATCCCTTTTAAAAATCGCTCGTTCGATCCTTTCAAGGAATCACTCGTTCGAACCATACATGGTTCACTCGTTCGATCCCTTTTAAAAATCACTCGTTCGATCATTTCAAGGAATCGATCGATCCCTTTAAAACATCACTCGTTCGATTAACACATATAAGCACTCGTTCGATTAACACATATAAGCACTCGTTCGATCAACACATATAAACACTCGTTCGATCAACACATATAAACACTCGTTCGATCCTCACTCGTTCGATCAATTCAAGGAATACTCGTTCGATCCTCACACGATTCCCTCGTTCGATCCTTGCACAGAGTTACTCGTTCGATAAGGCAGTTGTTGCCAAGTAAAGTACAAACTCTTCCACCCAAGCTGTTTCAACTGATGTTGCTGTAACTAAAGGATAATAGTCCGAGCATATGCTCTTTAGACCAAGAAAAAACCAAGCTTCTATACTGTCTCCAAGCTCCAGCTCCTGCAACCCTGCAAAGCAGTTGAGCAAAGTTGTGTTACTTGTGGTGGTTGCCATATCCTCATGCAGAACTCAAGACCAGCCACACATGGCAACGTTTAATCGGGACAACATTTCTGAGTATGTGTCACAACCGCGCAAGCTAATTACAACCAAGTAAGCCCAATTTCCCCGACCTCAAATGGTTGCAAATCATATTAGACCCAGGTTTTTCCACCCGATTCAGAACTCTCAAGCTAATAATGCTAACAATATCAATCGGTGGGAATAGACTTATAACCAAAACACCGTGGAGAAGCAATTTCAACCAAAACATAGGAGGAAATTTAACCAGACCAATTCAGTCAGATCAACTTCATAGACCCCAGGTTAATCAGTCTTCCACCGATCTTATCAAGTCCCCCGTTCCTCCTCAGACACACAGTGTCACCAATAACGATTTTGACACTACGTCAAGGCTAATGATGCTATCATGAGAAACATTCAAAAAACCGTCCACAACAAGGTGTCAGATCAAGCAAATACGAAGACAAACAAATTGAATATCAAATTGGCAAATCTGACTGATATGTTGGCTTTAAGTTGTAACTAGCCAATACCGCTTCTACTTCAGGGTCAGGGACACTCCCTGTAACACGATACTACGCCTAGAGAAGACTTAAAAAGGGAAACACTACCCAGAGCGGGTTGCATATCAAGGACCTCCAATCCTACTTCTTTCAGATGTGAAACCAATACCCGAGGTGACAGACAAAGGACAAGTGCAACCTCTTCTTGCTCACAAAAGTACCGAACCCGTACCAACCCCGGTAGGTCCTGAACCAATCACAACTCCCAGGTTTCTGAGCCCCATTGTTGCTCCTGTTTGTAGCCTCCCAGTGCCAAACACTAAACCTTCTTTTCTCTTACCATATCCTTCGAGGCGTGATCATGAAAAGAGCGTTTTTATTTCCCCCCAAAAAGCTTTTTTAAAAAATTAACAAAATCTGACAAATTCATATGAAGATCTACAAAGATGAGTTACGAGATTAGCTTTACGAGATGCCTCTTGTTTTGAGCCCAAAATTCGCGCTCGAATTCTAAGAACCTTACTTGGGAATAAAGAGAAAACTTACTGAAGTTGCTCGAACTTCCACCAATGAACCCTGTCTAGCCGAACATCGATGAATGAACATTATTCGGCGTTCCACCTTGAACAAGTACACCAGAAACTTGAGACCCCTCAATTTCCTGATTCCTTATGTGAATTCCAGGGTGAGGAAGAATTCTTAGCATTAAGCCGATCTCGGTGCTGAGCATTAAACTATATTGCCATTTATAGTCTGGTGAAAAAGCTTCACTTCCTGATCTACTCCACCTTCATTACGCTCGAACTTGCGGATCGATCAATTTCTAAACCAATGGGAATTTCAAAAGACATCTCCGTTAAAATTGGTGTATTTCACTTCCAGCCGACTTTGTGGTTGTAAGATTATGAGCCAGACCCCCGAGTTCCCTTTTAATTCTCGGAGGTGCTTCTTAAAGACCATTCCGAAGCTTTGATTGATGTGCACAATGGTAAATTAACTCAATAGGAATATGGGAAGTTAAGCCATCTCACTTACAATTTGATCAGACTAAGAAAATCGAGATACTCGGTACCAATTACACTCACATGACGCAAACAAGATTGACGTCATTGATATTGCTTGTGAGGAATACTCTCAATGAAGTTCTTGGTTTTACTATATAATCGCGAAGTGGAAATTTCACTCCGTATTAGATCCAATTGTTGCTACTACTCCCTCCTACCCTAACTCCATTTGAGGGGGGAAGTGATTTCTCTTCCCTCGAAGAAGCCGACCTTTCCTTGGTCTGAGCAGATGATCCGGATTGTCCAGCATATAATCCATCTATCGATGACCTGAGGGACATCCTGCTGTTCTATAAGCAATTTAGAACAGTGAGTCCACCACCCCCACTCCCAAATCATAAACAATAAATGCCTGGAGGTAGGAAAGAGCTTCAACACCTGTTGAAGCTAAAACCATAGAACCTTCCGTTCCTGAACCCCCGAGGTTGAACTCAAGAACTGCCTCCCCATCTCGAGTAATGCATTTTGAGGGCGACAACAAGTTGCCCGTCATTAATTGCTAAGAGTTTGGATGATAGGTAAAAATCCGCTCTCGAAAAGGTGCTAAACGTCCCACAAGCGAGCTCTCGCTTGGAAAAACCCTTTCTGACATTCAGGGTATCATCAACCCGTAATTTTGTACCCACAATATTCTTATTTCCTAATGGAAGAGGACTATGCACCAGCGTCCAACAACAAAGAAGAGTAAATCCAAAAAAACCACGATGATGATTAAAAAGGAGTTGAAAAACTTCTCGAAGCTGATTGATTTACCCTATCTTCCGACAGTCCCTGGGTTAGCCCGGTACATTATGTCCAAAGAAAGGGATGAATAACTGTGGAAGTGAACGAGGAAAATGAGTTGATTTCCAACTCGTTTGGTTACTCGATGGCGGGTGAGCATGGACTTATCGTTAAGTTAAATGAAGCCACCCGCAAAGACCACTTCCCTCTACCGTTCATTTGGACCCAAAAGCTTGAGAGATTAGGCGGGAATGAATACTACTGTTTACTCGAAGGTTTCTCCGGTATTTCCAAATCCCATTTGACCCCGGTGATCAAGAAAAACTACTTTTACTTGCCCAAACGAAACGTTTCCTACGTCTCATGCCTTTCAGCTTAAAGCAGAGTGCTCCAGGCACGTTTCAACTATGTAAGTTTATCAATCTTTCAAGACAGAATGAGAAGAACATGGAAGTTTCATTATGGACTACATCTCGGTCTTTGGGATTCTTTCCAAAACTGCCTCTCCCGTTAGAACCACATGCTTCAAAGGTGTAAGACACCAACTTAAGCCTTAACTGGGAGAAGAGAGCCATTTTTATGTGTCAAAGAGGGCATAGTCCTCAGGGCCCAATAATATTTCAAGAAAGGGATTGAGGTTGACAAATCCAAAATCGATGTCATTAACAATTTTTGCAAAATACCCGTCATCCCTAACCCATAAACCACCGTAAAGTGAATTAGGAGTTTTCTCGTCATGCCGGTTTTTACCGGCGGTCATTCAGGATTTCATTCTCAAAAATATCCGACCAATGAACCCATCCTCCTTCCATGAGAAGAAAACTCCATTCATATTTTTCCGATGACTGCAATTCGAGCTTTCCAAACATTGAAAAATAGACTTATTACGGAAAGCTCCAAACTTGATTGCTCCAAACTGGGATCTTCCATTTGAGCTTATGTAGCTATGCAAAGCGATTTCGCCATAGGTTGCTAGTTTTGGGCAACGTCATGAGAAACACTTTCGTCCTATCACAATGCCAAGTAAGACCTTGATGAAGCACAAACGAACTACACTACGACTGAAAAAGAATTACTTGCCATAGTGTAATCTTTCGAGAAAAATCAGGTCTTACCCATCATGAACAAAAAGCATAGTGCATCGGACCATTCCGCCCATAAGATCTCTTTGCAAAAAAGATGCAAGGCGAGATTGCTCCGATGGGTTCTCCTCCTCCAAGAATTTGACTTCAAGTTAATGATACTCAAAGAGCCGAGAACCTCGCAGCCGATCATCGCTGTCCAGATTGGAAAACCGATACAAAACAGTCAATGATCCTAAAGATATAAATGAAATGTTTTCCTCTAGAGACGTAAAATTTTAATGGTGACCTTTCGGAGGGAGATTCCAAGAAACCACTCGTGGTTTGCCGACATTGCAAATTTACCACTCGGGTAATTCATTGAGAAGGGCATTCGACCCAGCAGAAAAAAACAAGGTTTTTCAGAAGATGTTAACACTATTTCTGGACGACCCCTTCTTTGTTTAAAATTTTGTGCGGATCAAGTGATCAGGCGATGTGTGCACGGCAATGAAGCTCTTGAGATTCTCTCAGCTTGCCACAATGGACCCACCGGGGGACATCATGGTGCAAACCTCACAGCCAAAAAGATCTTTGACTCCGGTTTCTTCTGGCCCACCATCTATAAAGATGCCCACGAGTTTGTCAAGACATGACTTCTGCCAACGTCAAGGAAAAACTTCACAATGAACGAGATGAGATGCTCAAAACTCCATCAGTTTGTGAAATCTTTGACAATTGTGGATTGGGGCATCAGCCTTTAGGCCCTTTCCCGTCTTCCACGAGGGAAACAGTATATTCCTCGTGGCAGTCGACTATTTGTCAAATGGGTGAAGCCGAAAGCGCTCCCCACCAATGATCCCTAAGTAGTTTGCAAATTTCTGAATCTCACTTCGCCAGGTTTGGTGCTCCCCGTGGCAAGTCATAAGTGAGATCGCGGAAAACCCATTTATTGTATATGATCCAGTTGCAAAGGTCATAGCAGAAATATGGAGTAACTCACACGTCTCTCCTCCACCGCTTATCACCCACAAACAAGTGGCAATTGGAATTATCAAATCGTGGCTTGAAAGAATCCTTGAAAGTGACATAAGGTGAAAATCAGTGCCTCCTGGTCGGGTCGTGTTGGGGGGTACAAACTAGATGATGCACTATGGGCCTTCCGCACAGCTTACAAAACACCCCTTCGTGTGTACTCCTTACAAAGCTTGTGTAGGGAAAAAGGCAATGCCATCTTCCGATCGAGCTTGAGCACAAAGCCAACTGGCCATAAAGCAAGTCAAACTTCGATCCTGTAATTACGGGTGGAACACGGAAAGTTCAACCCATGAACAAAATGAACTCGTGATCATGCCTATGAGGAACTCTTTGATCTACAAGGCCACAAAACAAAGAGGCTCCATGACTCCACGAATCAAAACCGTGTTTTCAACATTGGTGATTTGAGTCCTCCTCTTTTAAATCCCAGATTAAAGATTCTCGTGCAAACTAAAATTTCCCGTTGGTAATGGCCTTTCACCACACATAGTATTTCCGTACGGTCACTGTTGAGCTTTCTCAAGCCAACGGGCCAAATTTCAAAGTTAATGGTCATCGCGTCAAGCATTACATAGGAGGGAACGTAACCAACACTTGGTAGTTCCAGATCTCCAAACTTTCCCCAAGGACCAATAAATCCTTGTGATGGGTCAAGCATCGCGACCCTAAACAAGCGCTTCGTGGGAGGCACCCCATGCTTATCCATAGTTATAATATAAATAAGTGTTGTTGTTGTGTAAGATAGCTTGTCTTTTCCATTACCCGTTTTCCATGTTGTTGTTATTATTTATTGTCCAGGATTGTTGCCTGAATTGTGAAGCTCTCAGTTTTGAGTCATTCATCAAGAGTTTCACATCCTTCAGCTTCAATTGGGAACACCGTACCTAACCTTATCGACTAAACGTTTTATCTTTTGGCATACCTCTTAATGCCCTTAGATTAATTTAATACCCTTCAAAACATCGAGTACGATGTTTAGTACTAGTTTGTGGGGTGTTAACTTTGATTTTGATTTTTGCCCTGCAGCATTGTTATAACCACGTAAAACCCGTATTTTTTACCACCAAAAATACCAAAAAAATGAAAAAAAATAAAAATTTTCAAAAATATAATAAGTGTTTTGTCACAGTTTTTGCTTTTCTTTTGGGTAGAATAAGAAAAAAATTTTTTTGACTAACGGGTGTGTTGACCCTAGCTAAGTTCCTTTAGGCCAAGCGTCACGAATTCTATAGCTTATGAATTTAATAATGTTGAAGAACGAGAAATGATAGAGTTAAATATAAGTTTATGTGCTAAGCAAGATTCTTCTAAAAACTTATACAAGTAACTTGAGGTTTTTCTCTCCCGTGAATTTTCTAATCCACTAATCATACGTACTCAATTGTTAATCAACTAAGTCAATCAATGTTTTTAGAAAAAGCTTCAAATTTGTAACTTGAGTTTCAAAAGCGAGAATTTGTAGTAATTAAAAGATAAATGCCAAAGAAGCATGAATGAAATGTTAATGCATAAAATGCAAGAATATAGAAATTTTGCCAATAGAAGCATGCAGTTGATATTATGGACAAGTTAAAAAGATGCCCGGGAATATCTCTTCCGGAATCTTTTTATCATTGATTTGCCTAGTAGTATTTTATATATATACTATTTGGCGAACCAGTCGTGATATCTCACTTGGAAGAAAGGTCTAGGTGAGGGTTCAAACTAAGACACCAATCCTTAGCCATATTAGGAATAAGGTGTTGATGTGATTTCCCACTACGCTAGCAACGGGGTGGGTTTTCAAACTAAGAACATCGGTCGTTGGTCGTGATATCCTACTCCGTTAACCACGAGGTAGGGGTTCAAACTAAGCAACGCATTCCTAGCTTTAAGAACTTATGATTATGATGTTGAAAATGTTGCAAAAAGTTCTAAAGTTTAAATCTCGAAATCAAGTTACGAAGTCTTAATAAGTTGTTGCTTTGAGTCATGATTCATTTTGAATTATGACTATGAAAATAAGTTGATCTATGGTTAAATTAAAATGAGTACACACATTCAATCGTATATCCATGTTGGGAGTTGAAAATTCACAAGTCATAAGTATGAGGGCTTAACATATAAACTTATATCGACAATGATCTTGTTTAATTGCTTAGCTTGGAACTTGTGAAAAATCGAGGACGATGAAATTATCCGTCAGGACATCCGTAGATCACTCTACGGACGCTTCTCATTCTATGATCCCAGTGTTAATAAATAAAGAAAGTCAAACTTGTTAAAAAATGAGAAAATCCAAAAATATTAGTTGTAGTTAGTGTAAATAAAGAAAATGGTGAAAACGGGGCTTACGTGTTTACTTCATAACATTGTGTGAGGACACACAATACCTTAGTTTGGGGGATTTGATAAGTGCTTAATTACACATATCTTTTACCTCTAAAAACGAGCTTAAATGACCAAAAACAGACAAAAACTGCCAAATATATGTTTGTTTTGCATTTGTATTGTGCAGGAAGTGGATATCAACAAAAAGACAGAAAACCAAGCCAAAATGACAAAACTGAGCATGGAATGGAAAAGACTGTGCAAAATCAAGGCCAAAGTCCAAAAATGCCAAAGTCAGAGTCAATACTGAAGAATCAGCAGTCAAACCGGAGCCGGAACTGAAGAATACTATTGAATGCAATCTTTACCCATCTGATGGGCCGGGAAAGCCCAATAGTATATTTATGAAGACTGTGAAAACCAAATGGGCCCTCAATCAATTTCAACAGCCCATTTGTGTGCAATTGACAAAGACCGTGAAGACTTTGAAGGCCCAATCCTAGCCCAGTTACAGCCAATCTCAGCCATTGTACACACAAAACCCACTTCATAACCTTATTGGGCTTGAAAAAGCCCAATAACCAAACCTGTACCTTATTGGGCCCAAACCCAAACCCAGTGGGCCCAATACAAGCCCAAGCCCAACAAAAGCCCAATACACTTTTTTATAAAACACAAGGACCAAATTTGTTATTTTAAACCTTGTTTTATAAAAGAAAAATGAAAAGTATAAAGAAAAGGGGCCAAAAATGCCAAGTTTTAAAAGTGTTTTATAAAGAGAAAAATAGAGAAATAAAACACAAGGACTGAAATTGCAATTTCCCCTAACTTTCTTTTTACTTCTTTTGTTATAAACCACAGGGACTAAAGCTGTTAAAACCCAAACTTTCTTTACTACTAAAACCCGGCCAAAATGAAATAGAAAAAGAGAGAAAGATGGAGGACTAATCTTGCCTCTTCCCCATTCGTTTCTTTTAAACAGGCTAACCATAACTGTACCACCACAAGCTTTCCCGCCAAACCCTATACAGCCCCTTCCCCATGTTTTAGAGCCCAAACCACTACTCTAGTACATCCCACAGCTCACCTTCACCTTTCCCCACACTCACAGCTCACCTATACCCCCTCCCCTAACAGAACACTCAACCCGAGACCCATTTCAATGGTGAGATGGTGTGAATGGTAAAACAAGGGCTAGGATTTCTTTGGATTACTTCTACACTTACAAGAAGCACAGCTAGCACACCAAGAGAAGCTTTGAGCTGCTATAAAAGCAAGAGAAGCCCAAGCCGAGCAAACACACCATGTTTTAGTTTAAACTTTAATTTTCAGTATTTCTTTTTCTAGCATTATTGTACTTCAGTTCTATTTTAAAGATTTATGTTGTAATTCGTTTTATTTTAATGAAAGTTTAAAAGTTTTTACTTTGAAAAATTGCTATTACCACTGTCGCATTTTCAAGTTTTATATAAGCTCTAAGTCTGTCTATTTTATATCAAAATGTGTTAAAGTTGTTAAAACCTTACTAGTGATCACCTTTTCTCAGCCTTCCCTTCATTAAAATTCAGTTAAAAACGTATTTTATAAAATAAGGGAGTGTTTGGTTTAGTGCTAAAATGGGGCATTTTGGGTTTGGTATGGGTCAAGCTCACTCAGCCAACTTTGGCTGAGTGAGTAGGCTTCATTAGGCCACTTTAATTACCAAATTTAGTTTTAAAATGAGTTTTTAAATGTCTTTTGGTTTCTGTCAAAAATTTAAATAAGCAAATTCAAGTTAAACCACTCAAGCTGCTTTGGCAGCTTAAGCACACTAGTTGTGTGCTTGTTGTTGTTGTTTCTAGCAAAAAGAAACCACCCCTTTTTCCTGTCCCTTTTACTTTGACAGAATAAGTCAAAAAAAAAATTTATTGTGTGTATTTTGTTTGAAAGTAGCCCAATTTTAAGCCCATGGTTAGCTGGCATTATATTGTTCCCTAAGCTCTCAATCTTTTGAAAAGAGCTCCATTTGCCTCCATTGTAAATCTGTCTTTGTTTGGTTTAACTAAAAGCTAAAGTGTTGCTTATTGTGATAAGCCCAACAAGCTTAAGCTTTCGGCATAACCTCCCTGGTGCTGAGGCACAGGGTTAAGCCCATTTTTTCTAGCTTATTTAAACATAGCTTTAGGGACCTTAGTGATTTTTATGTAGGCTTTATATGTGGTCCCTCTTAGGTTTAGCAGCTTAATTAATTTAGGTTTGCTTATTTAGTTAGCTTATTAATTAGCTTAAATGTCCTTTTTTATGTCTTTTTTATAAACTGTTACATTGCTGTTTATTGTTGAAGCTTATTTTAGGGCTTATTCTTAGTGACCTTAGCTTATTTAGGACCCACCCTTAGCTAGTGACTTTATCCCCCCTAGCTTTCATGCTTATTTTGTAGCTATTAAATCCCAAAAAGAAAAGCTAAATAAGCTGTTAAGCTTATTTAGCCACTGCAGTTTCAAAAAGCTAAGTTTCTAGCTTATTTAGTTCAATTCAGCTTAAGTGCTTATTACAAAAAATGTTCCTCTTAAGCCCCTGAATAAGTTTGCTTTTATAAGTTTTGTCTAATAAGCTGTTGGACCCACCTTGCAATCGGGGTCCACCTCAGGACCATTGTGTAATTTCCCTTTTTTACTGTTAATGCCCATAGTTAGTTGCCTGTTGCCCCGTTAGTCCTTGTTACCCTTTCATTGTTAGTCCCTAAAGTAAACAGCAGTTAGTTTTAGGTTTATTAATTAATTAAATTAGGTTTAAATTTAATAAGTTTAATTACTTTTTATTAAATCAGTAACTTTTGGGCATTTTTATATTTTTAGATTTGTTAACTTTTTCTTTATTTAATTTCACTTTTTCAGAATTTTTATAACTTTTATTTTTTGTCTTTTTCTATTACTTACAGTTTAATTAGTTGTTAAATCTTTAAAAAATTTATAAAAATTCTAAAAATTATTAAAAAAATATTTTCTTTTTTATAAAATTTTCGCTTTTTGTCATTATCTAGTCTATTAAAAATATAAAATTGTTATAGGCTTATTTTTAAAATTTCAGTTTTTAGACCCGTCTTTTACTGGGTAAGTAATCCCGTTCTTTTTCGTATTACATACAAACTGCCCTCTCGTTAGTAGTTCTAGTTTTCTTTATTTTTCAAATTAGTTAATTAGGATTCAATTTGATTATTAATTTAATTTAGCATTAAATTTTCTTAATTTATAGTATTTAGGGTTCCCGATACCTGATTCTGTTCCCAGTATTTTAGTTATAGACTTCATTTAGGGACTTTCCGTATAACTAATTTTGTTTCCCGTATCTTAAGCTATGTAAGTTTTAAGATCACCAATTACCTTTGAGTGTCTTTCCCCCGTTCGCATTAAATATGTTTTATTTAATTTTTGTTCTCGCTAATATATCAGTGTCTCCATCATTTAAATTCTCATCAAACCAAGGATATAGATTTCTATTGCAGCCTCGTTGGGAATACGACCCGGGAATATCTCTTCCGGAATCTTTTTATCATTGATTCTTTTCTTGTGTATATATATTTAATCTCTTTGTGTAGATTTTGACCTTTTGCATTGTCAGGGCATTTGGTTGGCGACGTGCATTTGGTTGTTATTTTTATATACTTACTGTCAGATCGAATCAAGGTGCTTGGATGCTAATCAAGCTGCAAGGGAGCATCCCAAACCGGTCTAGTTGAACGTTATACTGGTTGTTAACTAAGTTGCCTATGATTGGTGATGTTGTAGAGGGAAGGCAGACTTGGTGCATGGCTTAAAGCATGTTGTCTCTTCTTCTTACTGAGCAAACCCAGGGGATAACCTATTTCCATTTCTAATCCCTTCCTATTTTAATTTAATTATCATAAGTTTGGACTATAAGTAGGGGATGGGATTAGAATATACACCCATTTGATTATTTACTTGCTCTTATTTTTCTAGTTTATTTTGAAAAAATGTATCATTAATAAAATTTTGACAAGTTTTTCAGTTCTTTTCTAGTTAAGGTCTTATATGAGAATACCCATAACCTTTTATTTCCATTGCGTGAAGATAAGCCTTTTAGTTTTCCCATTATAACATAATCAATAAAAATGGAGTGTGCTAGGTGGCCTGTAGTAGCTTTTGAATTGGCCTGGTATATCTTTTGTGACCTTATAATAAGCATTGCACCTTAGTATAATCCGGTTTTTGTTAGCTGTGTTAAAAGGCTAAATTTTAGGATTAACTCAAATAGTCCATCATTCATGTTTTGGTTTTTGTTATTTTATTGACTTTTCATACTGATTAGTCAATCCCCCTGTTAAACCCTTTGTTGCACTCATCTTTAGTGCAAGATACCCCTAGTACAACCTGATGAGCCTTTCATTTTATTTTGTAACCCAATATATGTTGTTTCGTTACACCTATCGCATAACATACCCTGTAGTTTCTTAATCCATGATCAGGGAGTTACTGGTTAATTTTGGTTTCACTGGTAAAAGTCACGGGTTAAGATAGAGGGTATTTGAAGAAAAGAAGGGTTTTAAAGATAGTTGATCTCAAGTGGGGGGATGCTCATGTATATATGTGTTTGTATTGTGATTGTATCCTTGTCTTGCATAAAAAAGAAAAAAAGGATAAAAAGGATGCAAGCAGGTGTAGTTTGTTACAGCTGATCATCATTATAAATCAGCTCTTATGTCATATTGTGGCAGTATTTTCGCCTTGTCCAGTTGGTGATGATTCCGTCTTTATAAACAGGTAGTTCTTATAAACCCGTAAAATTTCTATCTCTTCTTTCTATTATAAGTCTATCTGTACAATGAGGGCATTGTACATCTCAAGTGGGGGGAAGGCCGAGTTAATGCAATTGACCAAAAATTTTAAAATTCTTTAGCACATAATTTTTGTTCATTGTTGATGAAGGCCGAGTTAATGCGATTTTCTTGCCTAAGTTATGGAGATTATGAGGCAATTCACTATATTTTATACTCATTAACTCGTGTATCATGAAGACCCCTTGACTTTTGACCCTCATTTTTACCTTATGGGATTTGAATGCGACCAGTGACGAGGAGATTGTGGACTTAGGAAACTATTTGTTTTGTCTTTTTATTTAACAACAAATTACTCCCCTTTCCTAATCACTAACCTTAGGTTTTACTCGAATGAGGATGTGATCGAGTCATGCATGTTTATTTCATCGTTACGGCAATGTATGCGTGATTCAACCACCTTGTTGGTTTATTACTTTTGGTGAAAGTTAGAAGATCCAAACCCTATATCATTCTTCGTCCTAACCGTTGGTTAAACACGAATGAGAATGAGATCGAATCACGCATGTCTATTCCGTCATTACGGTCATGTATGTGTGATTTAGCCACCTTGTTGGTGTGGTACTTTTGGTAAAAGATTGCTTGAATGATCAAAACCCTTTAAGCCTTTAAAAATAAAACCCAATTTACCTTTTTAATCAGTTGCATCTAGACTCTAGTGGTGGAGATTAGTATCCTTGCCAAGCTTATGATAGAATACTCGTCATGATTAAGCAGTTGAGTGATCACCAAAAAATGAAACACCTAGATTAGTAAGATTATGAGTGTGATTCGTTTTTCCTTTTTGTGAGGTGCTCGGTTTGGAATTTTCTAGCATAAGTAATTTTTAAATTCATATCTTCTTGGATAACCATGGAGATATCTTTTTGAGAATTATTTAAAAGGTTCTACTTGAGGGAAAGTAGAAGTCAAGTGAGGGATACGAGATAACATGAAATATTTAATACTTTTTCATATCAAATTCCCGTGTTTATTGGCTTTCTTTATATCAATTTTATATGAATTCGATACTTAATTCATTTATTTTGCGAATTCAGGTAATTTAGGCATTGGAACGGAAAAGAATTAAGCCTAAAGTACAAGTTGCTAGACACTTTTTCCCGACCGTTACCATGATAAAGACACAACTATTTACAACGTCTTGATCATAGATCAAAAACAACAACCAAAGTTGGCGTTCCCGTAACGGTCAACTTCCTAATCACCAATACCCAATAACTTACATACTTCTACAAGGTAAGTGGCGATATCTCCACTTTGTACAATACTCCATTCATGCAGTTGATTTTTGTTGCGTATCAACGAATAATCGATCCTTCGTGTAATTCCTTCGGTAGTTGCGAAATGATTATCTTCAAATATTCTTTCTCTCTTTTTTTGTTGAATTTTTTCTCATTTTTTCTCATTTTTTTACAAACATTACTTCAAATCTCGGTGTAGTTTCACCATCTTCACGATCATAATAATTCCGGATAATTCCTTAGTTAGTTTTTCGTTCTTCAGATTCACCATTAATTATGACGGCAGTAAAATCACATGAGTTTTTTTGACTATTAAATCCGATATGCAGGGAGAGGTGCGAAATTTCCAACCGCACCAAAGATAGAAAACGACACAAGACTCGGGAAATATAAACTTTACACTTTAAGAAACTGCCAATTGTAAATTAAACTTAATCTAACAGGGCACGTTAAGGTGTAAGGGTGTAACGAAACAAATAGTTGGTGTAATTCCTAAAGGATTGGCTCTACGGGTTTTTCTAATGGATCATCACTCTAAAGATGAGAGTGGAAAAGGGTTTAAACTGGAGGTTAACTAACCGGTGTAGTTAGTTAATAAGCAACATGTAAAGGCGATTTGGGTGTAATCCTAAAATTTACCAATTTAAACAAGTTACTCCAATTAAATCCATAATACTCATTATTGTGGTCTCAAATAGATATACCAAGCCAAGTTCTAAAGTCTACAACATTACCGACACACTCATATTTTATGGAATTTGGGTAAACATTTAGAAACAGATAGACTAAATTCTCACAATATCTAACAAGAGTTATTGTGTGCGGTTATGTATCAAGTAATTTTCACAAAAATTATGCTTGAAAAAGTTTTAAATTTGAGCATAATTTAATCATTTTAGTATGAAAAATAGGACAAGTATCATTCTAATTCCTATCCCCCCACTTGAATTATACAACCTCCTCGTTGTATAGTTAAAATATTAAAAATACGGGAATTAAAAACTCCGCTGATAATTTGCTCGGTAGATTCTCCATGTTAAGTTTATGAGCAAAGATGTGTGTTGTAAATGCGTCTGAATGCCAACATGACTACAATCACACATAGGATTTCAGATGATTGATACTTCACCAACTTCGTCGATTCCTTAGAAGGTTCCTGTATCAATAAGAAAACAAGTGCAACTCCATCTCCGGTGTATTCGTTTGGTTAGACTCGAAATAATAGCCTAAAAACTGTACAGGAAGTCGATACGTCGTATCCATACCCTAGGATTCGCCGTATTGATACCTGTATACGCTGTATTCTTTTAATGAATACGTCGTATAGACTGTGCTAAAAATAAAGACTGGATAACGTCCAGATAGTCAATACGCCGTATCCATGGGGTTCGGATACGCCGTATAGACAGTCTGGGAAGACAGACTCGAAAAGAAAATTGAAAATACATTCCGGGTTGTCTCCCGGCAAGCACTTTTGTTTACAGAAAAGTCTTTAAGTTAGACTTGCCCTAATTTATTCCCATCCTTATAAAACAATTTGTGGTCGAACGGGATGCCAAATGACACATACAAATTCTTGATTAGGAAAATGAATGACATCCCTTTGATAAGATGATTCCAAGTCATGATATTAAAATTTAATCCCTTGATAAAAGTTTTAGTTTTGAAAAATTTATTAGATGTATCATGACTTGTTTCCAAAAGCTTATTTGACCCATGTGCATAGGCACCAACATCGGTATTTATTACATCAGGTAACGGTTTGACAGATAAATCCCCCGAAGAGTGTTCAATATCGACTTTATCATCATCATTGTTCTTATCCGGTTTTGAATCATCGGGATAAATACGTTAAAAGAAAATAGATCATTAAAGTATAAAAAGTTTTGTTCCTTTTCATCACATTCAAACAATGATGTTTTATCTTTCAAATTAAATTCATCGATATGTTGAGGACTTACAGTGGGTTCAGTTAAGAAATTTAATTTAGACGTTTGAGCATTATTGTAAACAATGGCTGGAAATTCTTTATCAAAATCTTTAAACTAGTCTAAATCATTAAAATAACTGATCGTAGGCTCGGGTGATGGAAGCAAAGGCATATTGACTTTATCATTATCATTTTCTGAATCCGTTTTTAAATCGTTGACAGAAATTATTTTGTAAGAAAATGAATTTTTGTCAAAAATTACCGTGCAATCTTCATCGTCAGATTCGTCAAACGATATTATAAAGTCAATTTTATCGTTATTAAGAGAACTTACTGTAGGCTCACACGAGAGTGCTGCTTCAGATGTTATCGTGTCGTTAAAGATTATAGCTGGGAATTCAGTTTCAATAGATCCGAGGCCGTGAACGTGTTCATCATACGAGATCTTATCATACGTAGCAGTTTCCTAGTTATACACCTTACCACGCCTAGGTGCTTTTTTTCCTCAAGCCTGATATACTCCTCCATAGTAATGTTGAGGTCGTCCATTTTAACCTATAATAAATTCGCTAGAAAAGAAAACTGTCAAATAGCTTAATACGCCGTATTCAGTATTCGACTTAGAAAGTTACAGTGAATTGTAATAATGCAGAAAACACACAAACACAATATGAAAAATATACAATGCAGAAAACAAACACACAAAACAAACACGCAAATATGCAAATTAATATAAACTAAACTAAAACACTAATAAATAAGAATTAAACAACTTCATTCCCTGGCAACGGCGCCAAAAACTTGATGTGTCGTTGTGTATGTGTTATTTATGTATCAAGTTTTACTATTTATTTTATGCCGACTATACCTAAAAACAACACTTTAACGGGCAGTGTACCCGGTCAATTGTAGTTTCGTTGGTAAGTAGGGTGTCGATCACTAAGAGAGAGAGAGCGTTAATTCCTAATTCTATCAGTATTTTAGTTATCTAAGTTAAACCTAATACTAATGTAAAAAGGGGGGTTTCAGCCTGAGAGACTAGCACGGTTTTGTGTATCTAACCTAAGGTTTTGATGACAAGTAAAACAATAAACACACATAAGAAGATAAACAAACAATAGAGGAACGGTCAAGAACTAATGTAAGGAAAATGTATCAACCATGAATAATATGATAAAACGCAGGTTTGTTTATTTAGTGCAATGATTGACTTATCTCGAAGGGCATATCATTCCTAGACTTATGCGGTACTTCTTCCTAAGACAGACATGCTAATTCTGTCACAATTAGACGCATTCGCATAAAGCATCCTTATGTTGATTATAATCTATCTTTGGATCTAAGTAATGGTGCTCTTACTAAACCCTAGCTCTTCAAGACTTTATCCACTTACTGCTTAACGGCTCTTTATATACTAGTAGTCTACTGTTTGAGTCCTTACTAATTGAATAAGAACGTACTCGTTGATACCAAGGTCACCTTATGGCTCAACTAAGCTCACTAAACTAAAGGCAAGGATAGGTTAATATTTGTGATCCTATGATTCTAGATATATAAATTTCCATACGGAGAGCTATCCTGGACTCTTAGCCTACGCCCAAACAACACCGAAGTTGCAGCGCATTAAATATGTAGGACTAGACCCAGTTGAATGATATGTCGCATACTTAAGCACGTAAACGAATATGAATTGATAAACATAAACAACAATCAACGATAAATTAAGCAATCGAGATAAACAAACTAAACATTAAATTTTCATAAACATGGCTGATACCTAAAGGTATCACCCGATAGTCATTGTAGAAATACACACGGTTTGATATATGAAAGATTAAAATAAAGAAACCTTAATCGAACGCGTATTCGGTTGCGCGAAGATTACAAGAGTTTTCATATGAACTTGAGGCTCTTTTCTGACCTTCTATGCTCTTCTGATCGTCTCTTGGTCGACTTGGTGGTTTAGGAATTCACTTGCATACCTAAAACTGAGTTTAGGATAGTCTATTTATAGAGTCTGGAAACTCGTCGATACGTCGTATCGACCAATGTGGGATAAGGCGTATTGAAAATTTCTTGGAGTAAGGACCACGTTTGATATCTTCTAGAATATTTTATTACTATATTGTGAATACGGCGTATTAATGTCTCCTGGATACGGTGTATTGGGTCTTTAATCCTTCGTGGTTATTTGTGAAGTGTAGGAACGGATACGCCGTATCTTCTTGATGGATACGGTATATTGAGATAAAACCAGTTGATTCTTCTTCGTTGACCAAAGTATTATATACGGCGTATCGTTGATGTGGATACGGCGTATTTCGTCAAAGTCTTGGATATGTCGTATAGGTCTAGAATAATACGGCGTATCTTCTGTCAGATCAGTAGACTTTCTTGAACTCTTCGTTTATGCTCCAAAATGCGTGGCTTTTTAGCATAACTTCACCAAGTACTCCATAATTACTGCAATTCTCAAATACAAACGATTAAGTAACAATTCTTTGCAATAATCATACAAAATGGGTAATATACATGGGATAAATGACACTATAAAATAGATGTTATTTGATGTCATCAGTTACGCCGTAATCAATTATTAAATACGAAGATTTGGTGCTGACGAGGCATTACGGCGTAACGTCCCGCTGGAGTTACGCCGTAAAATATTATTATGGAAAAGATAATTATGCCGACTAAGGGTTACGGCGTAACGTGTGGATTTAATTACGTTGTAACATATTTTTACACTACATGATGGAAAGCCACGTCAGAAGGTTTACGGCGTAACGCAGTCGACGCCGTTACGCCGTAAAGTATGAGTCATCACAGGGACGTAATATGTGCAAAAAGATTGAATGTTTCACTCTACACCACAAAGTTGAGGGACTAAACTCGTATAACGACCAAAGTTCATATTTATTATAAAAGATGAATCAATTGTACATTCGGGGATATCATTCCATCCGTGTGGTTTAGTCGCCAATTAGAAAAGAAGGAAAAAAACTACGAAGTAGCTTGGTGTAGGGCAAACCCTTCGGGGTTTGCCATGGCGTTCGACTAGTGGATCGAGAGCATTAATTAAGCACAGTTTGTAATCATACTTCAATTTATTTTGGTCAAATATAATCATCGATATTATTTTGATTGAGCAGATCATGCGGTTTAATTTATTGTTGTTATGTTATTAATTGTGCTTTATTATTTGCTCTTGGCATTTAATTATTTAATTATCTTTTTGATTATTAAGTTATGATCTCGTTGTTTTATCACTTTCTTAATTATTTTATGTAGTGCGTTTAAGTGATCCTTGTGCTCTGTATGAGTATTAAGTTGAGGTCAAACCAATAGAAGGATCAATATTCATTGGTGGTCGACCCATGACCCCTTAACATTGATATCCGGATATGGAGTGCAAGCTAATAAGGAGACCACCTATTTAGGATTAAGTGTATCTCATAAGATAAGTGCTATAAGATCGCGACCAGACATTGCACTAGAGATCTTTGTAATTAAATATGTTCTTCCTTTCTAGTTGTCCACCACTATACCAATTCCCTTTTCGACAAGTAAGGCTTACCACCAAAACAACTCCACAATAATCTCAAATACTCAAACAAGTTTTCTTTCCTGCTTTCTTAGGAAGAATAATAAAATCAATTAGACGATTAGAGACACAAACCGTTCTTTGGGTCGATACCCGTACTTACCAATCACTACACTATACACGAAAGGGTACACGACTCTTTAGTGCTTAGGAATAGTCGAGGTAGTTAGGGTTTTATAAATGTAAAACCTGACGTAGTTTTTATTTAAAAGAAATTGTGCATCATAAACAAGTTGTGAACACTAGTATGTAACAATTTATAAATGCGCATGTATTCTTACCCAAAAGTTATAAAGTATATGTAAAATGAGTAAAACGTGAGGCTATAAACTCACCTTAATCCACGATGAGTGTATGATAATCAAACAAAGGAAGAAAAAAAAAAATGAGTAAACAATCCTGGGCCGCAAGACCTAAAGAATTACGCTCTTAGGGAAAAAGGAAAATATACGAATAGTTGTACGAGAAGACGCTTATAAGGATGGAAAAGACATCCATAGTGTGATTGTATTTAGTTTATTTACCAAACCGGACTAAAGCGGTACCAATATGTCCATTTTTAGAAATGTTTTAGGATTTCCAGACGTTAATACCTCCTCTATATAGCTGAAATCCAAATTTTCATATTCTCTAACGATACTCAAGCGCTTACCCTATATGTCTATCCCGCTAATATGAACCCTTACTATATTTAGAAACCTCGACGCTTTCTCGAAAATATACGTATGATGTTTCTATTATTCCTAATTATTATTTAAGTGTTAATATATGTTTCGCCTATGTTTTTAAAGCTTAAATAAGCCCGAAAGTGTCCGAAAACCCCATTTGAAATTCCAATCAGCAAGCATATTTTAGGATGTTTTAACAAAATATATTTTTCTGTTTCATGGTAAAAATGTCTCTCGTCTTTGACTTTTAAGCTAAACGGTTTGCATAACGATAGTAAAATCTCATTCCGGACAACTTTCGTGTTTTATACTTAAGCCGATTCGGACCCGAAAGGCTCTGAATCGCCCGTTTAGCTGCTGATCTGATCACCTAAGGTTACCCTTTTTGCCGAAAAATGTTTCAAGTTTCATTTGGCCATAACTAGGCCGTTTTAAGTCTATTTTTAACGTTCTATATATCGAAACCATCGGGGAATTATTAAATACAATAATCATAGACTTTTAACACTTTAAAACATTTTTAATCACCCCTTAACCTCCTCACTAATTTCCGACAACAAGCAATTAATGTCAAGACACTTCCAAAAATTAACCCAAACTACACCATAGTGCTTAATCTATCCTAAACTCCATTCACACTAACGTGAACAATGTACCATACTTAATCTCGAAAGGGTGCTATGTGGGTTGGTGGAGTGTGTGGTTGCCCATTTTACCTCGTGTATTGTTGACCAGTTTTTATGTTGGTTTCACAACTTTTCAACTCATCTCATCAAAATCACATAACTATTAACATATTACTTTCATTTTTACAAGAGATAACAAGACCTCATTTCATTTTCTTTTACAAAGGATTCACAAATACATGAAGTCATAACTTAACAAGGATTCAAGAACAAAGAAAGAATCAAGGAATACGATCAAGAAATACTTACAAGATATGAAAAACAAGAGAGAAACACAAGATTTAAATCAATAAACCCTAGATCTTGAAAATCAAAAGAAACCCTTGAACCCCAACTCTTAAATCTTTAATAACCCTTTAATCAATGAATCAATGTTTCAAACCACCTTAGATATGATAAATAATAAACCTAGAAATTTTGTATTTGAAGGAAAATCAAAGATATGAATACCCTATTTGGGGTGTTTGTAACCGTGGGTTATAGAGAGCAAGAAGGAGAAGAAGAAAATTTTTAAAGGCTTGAAAGAAATGAATGAACCCTAATGTGTTTATAGTGTGGTATTTAAAGAAGGATCCCATGTGCTAGAGTCTTGCATTGGTTGACAAGTCAACACCTAAACTATGTCATAAAACCATAGGATTAGTAGTGGTTTTATGGTTAGTGCTCTCTCCTCCTCCCTAGGAAGAGGCATGGCTAGAAATGGGGGAAGATAAAAGAGTGCTTGGTTACTTGAGATTAGAAGTGACCTTAGTGTAAGACATGGTACTTAAGCATGTGCATTATTTCTAGAAGTAAAATTTGAATTTGTTTTGTGTTTTCTCTTACTAGATTCGGCCCTATATATAATTAGTGTAGAATTAATATAATTTTTAGGTATTGGGTATAATCGTGGGTATTTGTTGAAGTATAGATAGGTATAGATGCTTCCATGCATGCATAATTGTATTTTATTGCGAAACATAAACGTTTTACGTAACCAATAGAAATAAAATATGAAAAGTTAAAAATTATCTTTGTAAAAATAATATAACACTTGTTTGATGTAAACTTTTATTTGTTTGATGTCCGTCTACATTGAATGTTACTTTTTAGTTTATGCGATTTAACTAAACGATTTGAAATTAAAAGTGAACGCGTAAAAGTTTAATATACATTATCTTATGCGAAATTCTTTTGGTCGTAGTTATTCGATAATGACGCGGTAGTGGAAGTAACAACCATAAGTGGGTTTGTGTTTCGATACATTTTATTTGTATTGAGCCAACAGCGGACAGAGGACATCGTGCCACTAAATATTATCGCCATTTTTCTTCCATTTTTTGTTCATACACCAGTTAGGCATATCGGATCAAAGAAACGCTTACGGCTATCATCGCCACTACTACCGCATGCTAAGCCTATGCTCCAAAATACTTAGGTGTCATTTTTTAAAGGGTCTTAAACGTGCCTAATCTTCTGCTTTCAGGCATGGCTATTTTCCCCTTGCTTTATGATATACAAATTGAGGTAATGATGACAGATACCTGTAAATGTGAGCCTTTATTGGAAATATTTGAAAAGAAAACTAACATTGAATGACATATTTTAGTTGACCATCCTTGTATCCATGTCAGCAGTCCACAACAACGATTTCAATATTAAAATTATATCTCTTTGCGTGTTGGTTGCTGACTTGGACACATGAATGATCTTTTGAATGTGAAAGGGGTTTTGGCATTATCACGCGTGTTTAATTATAGAAAATAAATTCTGCCTTGGTGATGTGTCATTGTGCATAGGTAATATTTGTTATCAAGTTTTACTATTTATATTTTGCCGACTATACCTAAAACAACACTAACGGGCAGTGTACCCGATCAGTTGTAGGTTCATTGGTAAGTAGGGTGTCGATCACTAAGAGCGAAAGCATTAATTCCTAATTCTATCAGTATTTTAGTTATCTAAGTTAGTCCTAATTTATTCTATTCTATTTTAAACCTAAGTTAAACCTAGGGGGTTCAGCCTGAGAGACTGGCATGAGTTTTGGTTTACTATTCTAAAGTGATGGCAATTAACACACACAAGCTGATAGATAGAAGATAAAGAAGTGGTCAAGCCTAATGTAAGGAAAATGTAAGGAAAACTTAATAACCATGTTTAATCTAATAAAATGCAGGTTTTAGTTTATAAGTGCAATGATTGTCTTGTCTCGTTGTTGATATATCATTCCTAGATTTAGCGGTACTTCTTCCTAAAACCTAAACTTGCCAATTCTGTCACAATTAACCAAATCCACATAAAGCATTCGTGGTTGATTATAATCTAATCTTAGAAGAATATAAATGGTATCTTACTAGATATTCCTACTCTTCAGAGACTTTTACTACCCACTAACTTACTGCTTAACGGCTCTTATGTACTAGTAGTCCACTGTCCAGATCTTTACCCAAGGAATCAAATGTTATTTGTTGATCCTAGGTCACCTGCTAGTCCAACTTGTTCACTAAACCAAAGGCAGAAACAAGTCAATATTTGTGATCCTATTACTCTAGATATATAAATTGCAATATGGAGAGTTATACCGGCATCTAGCTAACGTTCATGGTATAACCAGATCCAGTTGAATGATAGGTCGCATACTTAAGCACATAAACGAGTATAAATTGATAAACATAAAGCAACACACAACTTACAAGAAGCAATCAAAATAAACATTAACCAAACATTAAATCATCATTAACATGGCTAATACCTAAAGGTATCAGCCAATAACCATTGTAACGAATACAAATGTCATAGACGAACGATTAAGGTAAACTAACCAAGTTAATGAATGATACTAAAAACCAAACGTGTATTTAGAGTATATGAATTACAAGAGTTTTCCTATGGATTGAAGCACGTTATTGGAACTTCTTGGCTTCTTAGGTATTCTTAAAATTGAACTTGGTGGTTAAAAACATACCTAAAACTGAGTTTAGGGTTTTGTATTTATAGAGTCTGGAAAAAGGTCGATACGCCGTATTGACCGATGTAGGATATGGAGTATTAGGGTATTTAGCATAGGCTCCACGATTATAATATTCTAGAATATTAATCAACCGCCTCTCAATACGGCATATGAAAGCTTCTGGATACGGCGTATTGAGTTTTCTCGTCATGGATGTCTTTGTGAAGTTAGGGCACGGATACGCCGTATCTTCTTGATGGATACGGCGTATTTGGTAAAACCAACTTGTTCTTCTTCGTTGACCAAAGTATTATATACGTCGTATCGTTGATGTGAATACGACGTATTCTTCAAAGTCAGGCAATGGTCTTTAAGTTCGTCAACGTCTTGGATACGACGTATACTTCTAGAATGATACGCCGTATAGGTTGTCAGAATCAGTAGACTTTCTTGAACTCTTCGTTTATGCTCCAAGATGACTATGCCCAAAATGCAGCATAACTCAAAGTTTGTGAACAACATGTTTCCTAAATGGGGTAGATTTGTGACTGCAGTCAAACAAAAAGAGGTCTGAAGACATCTAACTATGATCAGTTGTATGTTTACTTAAAGCAACACGCGTCACATTCTAATGAGAACAAGATGATGTTAGAAAGATACACTCAACATGCTATTGAGCCTTTTGCCTTAGTGTTCAATGTTTCACCTCATCAGTACCCTCAAAACATCTGGTAATCCATATTCCCGCATATGTACCCTCCGTTACCCATCAACCATTATTTGCTGATAACACCCCCCTTTGATTTTCAGGTTTTTTTACCAAACTGAGACTTGATTAAAACTTAACCAAAACATTGCCATGACTCGCCTAATCCTACAAACACACCTTCCTCAAACGCAACAATCAACTCCGAACTCAAACGTAACACAAGGAACCAAGCAGAGTTCAAGACGGCAAGTTTGTATTCAGAATGTTCAAGATAGACATAATAGATGTCCAGGGGAGATAATGCTAGGGGAGCAGTATGTACTGGAATGTGTGAGCTAAACAGAGTTGGCAAACAAACCTGCAGGACAAAGCAATTAAGGTGTTATAACTACAATTGAGTCGGGCATAAGCAAATTATGCCTCCACCCAAAGCACCCACATAATTCAAAATTCTTCAAAGACAAGATTTTACGTAATGCAAGCTCAGGAAAGAGTGGTTTTAGATAAAGCAGTTTTGTTATTGACAATTGGACAACTAAACATCGAGTTGACATGATATGGATGAGGCACTATACAAGAATGGCACTTAATGTCTGTCTTGTAGGGGTCCAAATTATTGATTACCAAAGTATTAAATTTATATTTAACTGACCTTATCATAAAACAACACTTTAACGGGCAGTGATCCGATCGGGTGATTTTCTGGTAATAAGGGTGTCAAATATCAAAGACGAGGTCGCTAACCTTATATTCTATTAGATTTTAATTATCTAATTAAGTTTTATCTAATACTTGTTAACCATGCTATTACCAGTTCTATGATATGGGGTGTTGTTTTTTATCTAAGAGACAGGCACAAGTTTTATGGTGACAAATAACCAATTCAAAACACAAATAAACATGCAAAAAACAATCAGAAGATAAAAGAGCGGACCATCCATTGAAATAAAACTATATTAGACCATATTAAATCCAATTAAAATGCTGGTTGTTTGTTTAGTGCAATGATTACTTAACTCGAAATGCACTATCATTCTTAAGACTTAGGCTGGACATCATCCTAAGACCAGACACGTTGAATCCTGTCCCATAATATAACGTATTCGCTATGAAACATCCTTTAGTTATAATATAATCTATCAAGGATTAAAGCAATGTGACCTTGTTAACACTACCCTAGCCCACAGACTTTACCCACTTACTGTTATGGTATTATTATATACTGGTAGTTTCACTGTTCAATTCTTTATCAATTAATTAAAGAACATACTTTTGAAACATTACTATTCACTTGCCGTTCCAACTAAGCTCATAACTTAAAGACAAAGAGAGAACATTATTTTTATTGTCAATAAGTCCATTAATATAAAACACGATATGGAAGCTATCCAATATCTAGTTCACTGTTAGGCATAACTAGACCCCAGTTATGATATGTTCACGATATTCAAGACACGTAACAAGTATTTGTGATAAATATAATAAACATTTCAACGATAAATTAAGAATCGAGTTTAAAACAAATCTACATTAAATCTTCATTAAGATGGCTAATACCCAAGGTTATTACCCATAACGCATTTTAATTAACAAGCATGATCAATAACCAAGGTAAAACTAAACGTTACCGAACATACCAAAAATTAAATAATTACAAGAGTAATAGAATACAACTGTCTTCTATATAATTGTGATTGATCTTACCTTTGCTGCTCTTCTACTCTTAGAAAATCTTCTTTTATGTGTATGGTAAAGAGAATATGATTTTGCACATCGAAAACTCATTTTTGAGTCTTTTATTTATAGTGTCTCAAAAAGACTGGATAGGCCGTATTGAATGAGGTCAATATGGTGTATAGGGGTGTTTTCCTTGAGTGCTGCTATTTTATAATCAACCAAATATATTTTTCCCAATTATATTTATTTCCCACCAAAGTCTTTGAATGTATTATCCAACAGGAATACAGCGTATGAAGGAACTTGGATACGCCGTAATAGAATTGAGAATGCGCGATTTTCTAGTGAGTCCAAGGCGCTGATACCCAAAACTTCTTCTTATACGGCGTATTGGCAGAAATAAGAAACTTCAAAATCATCGTTAAGCTCCAAAAATAGCGCCTTTTTAGCATTCCTTCAAAAATCACACTTAAATAACTGCAATTTCCACTGTTAGCACTTACGTAACGCTTCATGCAATAATTATATAACAGATATAATTCCGATAAATGATGGGTATATAATATAACGTAAATTTGCTGTCATCAGCATACAACGAGGACAACGCTTTCAGCTATCATGTGATGTTTAGACTCTGATGTTGATGAGGCACCTACTGCACAGACCAAGTTCATGGCAAATCTATCATAAGCCGATCCATCTATAAGAAGCTGATCCAGTCATATATTCGGACATTCTATCTGAGGTACAAGATCATGATAACTTTGTAGATAGTGTTGGTGAGTATCATGAAGTACATGAGATGTAAAATAATAAACAACCAAACTACGTTGTTGACTTAGATGCTGAATATACGAGTGATAGTATTATTATTCCATATGATCAGTATGTGAAGTACAACGCAGTGCAAGTTGTAAAAAGTAATGTATCTTATGTGCCAAATGATGCTTTAATGATGATAATAAATGATATGCATGAACAATCTGCCCAACGTGTCTCTGCAAATGAGCAGAACAAAGTAGTTAATGAATCATTAACTGCTGAACTTGCGAGATATAAGAAAAAAGTCAAGCTTTATGAAAAAAGGGCAAGGTTTGAATTAACTGAAAGCGAACAAAAGATTGATGAACAAATGAGAAAAATTATTCGAGACCGTAATGTTCAGGAAGAATTGTTGAAAAAGAAACTTCATTCTGTTAGAATGCAACTTAATTCTACCATTAACCATAACAAGTTAATAAAAGAAGAAGTCACAAAGTTGAAAAAGGATTTTAAACAGAAAGAAAATAAGTACCTTGAAGAATTTCTTGACATGAAACAATTAAAAGAAAAGGTTGAAGATAAATTATACAAACAAGATCAGTCTCTTCAAACAGTACATATGTTGTGTAAACCAAAACCTTTTTATGATGAAAAGAAAAAGGTAGCAATAGGCTACAAAAATCCCTTATATCTCACAAAATCAAAGCAAGTTCAACCTGCTCTCTACAATGGTCATGAATTAGTCAAGACCACACATGCCCCTGCCATTGTGCATGACTCAAAGGATACTCTTGAGTTAGCTGAGACCACTAGAATGAAAATGCTTGAGAAATCCAAAAGTACTCTATGGGTTGAGAGTAAAATTAAGATTGCACCCTGTTGGGAATAAAAGGATTCTTAACTGTTACTACTGCTGGTTCAAGTTACAACTGCTAGTTGTGGTTACTGCTGCTGCTCAAGATCAAAGAAAATGCTCCAAGTCATTACTGACTGTTCAGAGTAATATTAGGTACTACCAGTACAACTTTTACTACTGCTAGAAGATTCTCTTTCTGTCTGTTAGAACTTAGTTAGTACTGTTAGTCCTGTTTTTAGTACTGAAGCTGAAAGTTGATATGAATAAGAGATATTTAGGAAAAGATATGTATGTGAGAAAACGCGTTTAAGCCCATTAGGGTTCCTTGGTGTAATAAAAAGGAGACCCTAGGGCAAGTAGTTTATATATCTCATTTTTCCAATACAGTCATGATATAGCTACAAGGTTTTTGTAAACCCTAACACTATCAAAGATTTTTTTTTTTTCGTTATTAATATATTGCGGCTATAGTTTGTTATTGTACAATCTTGTTTTTGTCACTGTTTTTATTGCTTATTCTTCTTAGTATCATAGACTAGATTCCGCATAGTCTTTGATATATTCAATCAAAGTTTCTACCATAGTTGTCTTGGATTTATTCAATACAACTAAGCCTTTTACAAGCTAAGCAAGATCTATTCAAGTGGGATCAACAAGTGGTATCAGAGCTTGTTGAGAAACTTTGAATAAGAAGAAACAATCTACACATACCAGATCTATTTGTTTGTGAAAACATGGAGTCAGTATCTGCACAAATGGTTGCTGCTGCAAAACTTCCAGTGCTCAATCCAGGCGAATTTGAGCTTTGGAAGATGAGGATCGAACAGTACTTCCTAATGACGGATTATGCTCTTTGGGAAGTAATAGTAAATGGAACTCCCTCCACCAAAGAGAACTGTTGATGGTGTTGAGCAAACATATCCTCCTACAACTGCAGAAGAGAAGTTAGCAAGAAAGAATGAGTTAAAGGCAAGAGGTACATTGTTGATGGCTCTTCCAAATGAACATCAACTAAAGTTCAACTCCTACAAAAATGCCAAGTCTCTGATGGAAGCTATTGAGAAGAGGTTTGGAGGTAATAAGGAGTCAAAGAAAGTACAAAAGACACTTCTTAAACAGCAGTATGAGAATTCATGGAAAAAAAAAGCCTCAAAAGGGACTTGACTAGATCTATGATATGCTGCAAAAGCTTATCAGTCAGCTAGAGATTCATGGAGAAACTATTTCTCAAGAAGATGTGAATCTAAAGTTATTAAGAAGTCTGCCATCTGAGTGGAAGACTCATACCCTAATTTAGAGGAACAAACCAGATTTAGAAACTCTAAGCATGGATGACTTGTACAACAATCTGAAGATTTATGAAGCTGAAATTATGGGGTCATCTAGCACAAACCAAAACACACAAAACGTAGCTTTTGTGTCTTCCAATATCACTAGCAGCACCAATGAAGCAGTTAAGACTGCTCATGGTGTTTCTGCTGCTAACTCTAAGAATAATGCTTCTACTTTACCAAATGTTGATAGTCTGAGTAATGCTGTGATCTGTGTTGATCCCAATGAACAGATTTTAAACTCCTTAGCTTGATGTATGGTTTAGTATCCTTGGATAAATCCAAAGGCACTAAGATTGAAACTTTGAGTGTATGATATAAACTATGCGGAATCTAGTTTATACCACTAAGAAGAATAACAGTAATGAATGTTTAACACACAGAACTATAACAAAAAACAATAAGCTCCAATTTATTAATACGAACACTCTTTGACAGTGTTAGGGTTTACAACCTTGAAGCTATGAAAAACTATGAAAGACTGATATTGATATATTGAATTCTATACCCTAGGACCTCCTTTTATACACCAAGGAGTCCTACAAGGCTTACAATACTTTCCTAAGATATCATGATCTTTTCTAAAAGCAAACGTAATCTCTTAAACAAATACATTATACATATCTTCTTTACAAATAACTAATACTTTATCGCTCGTAAGTATATTTGTTCTCCAAACAACCTATCTCTTAACTTGTCTTTATCCTTCTGACAGTAGTAACTCTTCTAGCAGTTGTAATCTAGCAGCATTAACTTTTGTACCAGCAGTACTAATAAACATAAGCAGTAGTAACTTTAGTACTAGCAGCACTAATATATACTAACAGTAGTAACTGTGTATTAGCAGTCTTAACTTTACTACTAGCAGCACTAACGACTTAACATATATTTCAATAAGATCACTAATAGTACTAACATTGTACTGACAGTATTAACTTTCCACTAACAGTCTTAACTACTTAGAGTATTTGCTTAATGACAGTAACATTCACCTGAGCAGTAGTAACTTCAAGATGCCATTTAATCCCAACAATCCTCCCCTAAACTTGATGTTCATCTTCTGAATCTTCAAGTTTCATTCAAAGTCTTTACCATCACTGGGAGGATGCTTCCAAACACTTCATTGACCATTTTGCTGCTTTACCATGAGCTTGAGTAGTTGATAACACATCTCATTCCAATGATCTGCTTGAAGTTTCTTGTTCAACATGTTTGTGATTGTTATTGGTGTAAGGGGATATCTCTTTTCAACCAACATAAAGACATGTAAATGTTTAAACCTTACAAAGTGCACTCCACAGGAATCATATAACTTCTAAACTGTCACCTTGTATCCTTGTAGAGATCTCCATACTTCACTTTCTACATCAGGTTCAAACATTACTCTCAAATCACCCCATAACACCCTTTCAAAATCTTCCTCTGGCCTGTTATCCCCATGCTTAGCTTTAACTAACTTCCACAAATTTACTAAGTCTTCTCTGTCAAATTCACTAAGCAGTTGGCTGAACACATGGTATAGCTTTGAACTTCCATCAGCTCTAAATATTTCATAATACCCTGGCTTACCTCTTGTGTGAATCTGAAAACCTACAACTGGTACTTTGGTAGCTAGAGGTATAGCATTGATTGCTACGTCTTCTTCTTTAGCAAGCTCAAAGCATTTCTTAAGCTCTTCTTCCTCTTTATCATCCTCCACTCTTTGCCTTTTGGAAGATTCTTGTTCTTGCTTATCCTTTGCTCTTTTCCTACCAATTGATTTCTTTCTGCTGCTGCCTTCAGCTTTCTTTTCACTACTTTCTTCCTTTTGTACCTTTTCTGAAGGAAGATCTTCTTCCATGGGAACAAAGCTATTTATCCACTTCATATGCTTTTCAAAAAGCTTCTGAACTTCATCAAAGCTTTTATCCTTTAACTGTGCATGTGAGTAGCCTGCCATGTTCTTCAGATACTGTATCATCTGATTTCTTCTTTGAGTTTTAGTGGGAGGTTTATTCCTTATAGCTTCTGCTCTTTGTGCTGCAAAGAACTTCTTTCTTTCTCTAATAAGTTCTGCTAGCCTTCTTGATTTTTCTTCAATGGACATGGCTTCTCTTTCATTTTCTTGTAGATTTGCAGCTAACTCATAATCTGCCTCCATCATGGCTTGCTCATTATCCCATTCTTCATAAATAGCTGCTCTGCTAGCTTCTTCTTGTGCAACACTCTCTTTTTGAATTCTTTCAAACTCTGCTTGCTCTTCAGCTTCAATCTCTCTTGCAAGCTCTTCATCAAGTGCTATTTGATCTTTCTTCATTAATGGCTTTTCAGGCTCAATCATTATTGCCTTGCCTTTGTCTTTGGACTTCTGAGAAGGAACTGTCGTTGTTACAGTGGATTCAACAGGTTCTCTGAAAGCAATTCCCTTAGCTCTTTGCTGTGGTGGTGTAGTTATTGCAGGTGTAGCAACAACTATTATAGTAGCAGTACTAACCATTGTAGTGGCAGTACTAACATTTTCACTTGATTCTTGAACCACATCTTTTTCCTTAGGTTTTGCACTCTTCATTGCAACAAGTGCTTGAGCTAAATCAATTTCATCAGTACTAACTGGAATTTTCTTTGTAGTTGTAGCAACATTAATCACAGGCTCTTCAGTCTCTACAACTATCTCATCACCATCAAAAACACCAGTATCAAACATCAGATTATCATCATTCTTATCATTCCTCCTTTGAGTCTCAACTAGAGTAACTTCAACATCTTTGTCAATGGCTTCAATTCTACTCCTCCTCTGTTTGGATGCATCCTCCTGAGCACCCAAACCTTCATCATCTGAGGATGCTACTCTTCTTATGACACCAACCTTGTACAATCTCTTGAATTTATGAGTTCTTAACCCAGCTTTATTCTCTAACTTTTTAACTCTCAGCTTCAAATTTGTGATCTCCTGAGCTTGAGCAGTCATGAGCAGTGGATCATGGGAATGTGTAGGTACATGTTCCTCATTTGGTACATCATCATTGGAATCACTAGTGTGAGGAACTTCAATATTCTTTGTCTGCTTCCTCCTAGACTATTTCTTCTGGGGTTTAGATGTAGATGGTTGAGTAGTAATGGGTGTCTGTTGAGAATCAATAGGAATGTCTGAATCTTCACCCTCTTCTTGATTAGCTTGAATCATCATTGTTGCAAATAGAGGTGTTACTCTCCTAGAAAAGTCCTTTCTTCTTCATATTGGCAAAGATTTTCTTTGTGTGTCATAAATCTTTTTATGATGTGACATATCTCCAAGCTGTTGATTGATAAACACTTGTACAAATCGTGGATACATCAGAAATTTGACCCCTTCCTCTAAGTGCTTTACCATAGCTAACATAATTTTTTTTGTGATGTGACATATCCCCAAGCTATTGATTGATAAATACTTGGACAAATTATGGATACATCAGAAATTCAACCCCTGCCTCTAAGTGCTTTACCATAGCATCAAAAATATACCTGGACAAGTTTAACATTTTTGGTTGTGCCAAAGCATAAGATTCAAAGGCCAATCGAGCTACATATTCTTTTCATTTAGGTGGTCTTAAGCACTAAGGCATTGCAATTGAGGAATGAATTAAAACTTCCAAAGTGGTAGAAAATAAATCTTTATAAATGTACATTTGAGAAGGTTTTTCATACCCATTCTTGCCCAGTTTTCTTCAAAGATAGTTACAGTTGGCGAAGACAATCATAACCACCTAGCAACTTCTAAGTGAAAGCCACCCCTACTTCTAATACATAGTCTCTGGTGATGATTACCTTCTTCTTATCAACCAGGCTTGTACTGACGTTTCTCGCATTAACCGACTTTACCTTTGCTAGGTTGCCCCTAACTGGTTCAAATGCAAGATGTGTAAATGTTAGGATGACGTTAAAGCATAACGAATTGGTTATGCATTCAAAAAATCAATAATTTTAAGAAACCCATCACTTTCAGCAGGTTTTTCCAAGAATGCGACCATGGTTGTGATGTCAGCAAAATTAGGGTTGACATTTGTTTTGTATTTGATGAAATAATAGATGAAATAGAGTAAGGTTTACTTTTAAAGAGCGTTAGAAAAGATTGAAATCGAACAAAGAAATCGGAATTAAACCCTAATCGAAGTATTTATAAATCACCCTCAAACAACATAAACTGAACTGCACACTAAATTAATGCTAACAGGCATTAACTTAAACTGACAACACTATGTTATGCCTAACAGTAGTAAGTACCTGGTAGCAGTAACATCAACAACATCAACTTAAGCTTATCATCATTAATGTATATCCACAGAAAAACTTTATGCTTAGTCAACAAATCTAAGTTATCTTACCATTATAAACCGTAAGGCTAACAACATTAAGTCTGAAATTAACCAGCATTAACTTCAACTTTCTTTCAAAAAGGACATCTATCATCAATTAGTACTCTCATAAAACTCTCTTTCTATTTATTTTGCTCGACAATATCTCTTAATTCTTTTAGCTCACAAAATCACTCTTATTTAGTTTATATCACACAACCCCTCTTTATATTTTTTAAACTCACAATAACTCTCTTATTCTTTTTGCTCACCAAATCTAACCAGTTTGTACGAAAGTTCCATCAATTCAAATATTTCATACTGTCCTCATTCCCACGTCTAAGTGTGTTACCTTTTGAGATAGGTGTTCATTAGATTCTTGATGCAGTCCACCTTCAAACCAGTTTTGAGCTTCTGCCCCCCCCAAAATGGTAACTTGGTAACATGGACCACTACCCTGAACCAATTCCCTAATGGTACTTAGCTCATAAGTGTTACCATAGATTGGGTCCCTAATGATGTTACCAACTGTCTTGCTCTCTTCTAATCTAAGAACTCAAGTAGTGGCAACGCCCTTTCCATTCTATCTCCCACTCCTTATAGGACAGTCCTCATCTACAACAAGGTTAAACAATGATAACACGCCCCAAAAATGTGGTCGCAGCGGAAAAGAGTATCCCGTAGGCGTGTACTTCATAATACACAACGCTAGATACAAGAGAACGACCTCTAAATGTGTCGTTTGAAAAGTAATCTCGTTGATTTCCTTGAAATTGATATAATGTTTATCCCATAATTGCATCATAATGAAAAGCTTGAAATTAAGACAACGAGATTTGATCACTTGTATGTATGTAGAAATCCATGAATGAAATCTTGTCAAATTTAGACTCCAATGCACATCAAATAATCCAAGCATCTAATTTACTGAGAAAAACATGCTTAAAAAGTGTCAACATAAAGTTGGTGAGTTCATAGATTTGCTTAAGTATAAAATGCTAACCAGAAGAGTTCTGTCAAGTGTGTATGCCCATTTAAAATCCTAAAGTCCTTACCTAAAAATGTATGTATGATTTTTAGAAATCAAATAGTTGTAAAGTATGCATGACCATTTCAATCCCCAAATAGTCACAAAAATGTACGTATGATCGTTGTACGCAATTGTTCAAAGCATGTATGATATTTATATATATATCACCAAAATGTTTCAAGTATGTATTGCCACTTTATTCAAGGCACAGTAAATATCCATGTGAGTATAAAACAATGATAACAATAACTCTAAAGTTCATGAAACCCGAGTGCACTAATATAACAATCAGAGTTCATAGTATAGTAGTAGTGGGCCCTGTAGCCTAACCAATCGTAGATCCGACAGTTATTATAAACGTTTTGTTTGCCCAGATGAAAGCTAATCACCCCGAACGGGATATGTCATATCCTGAGATAGAACAATTTTATAAAATGTGCGTAGACAACAGTGCATAAACGTCGTTTTTACCCCATGATACTAATCACTCGTAAACGGGGATCACACGGGAATCAAATAGACACTTTCCCCCAAATAGATCTATTTTAAAGTATTCGCATGCTCAACCTCCAAGTGATTTACAGATCATGAAGCTGTGACTAGACTTATATATACCCATGTGCACATGTGTCCCTCCCAAGAAACACCCGTCCTTTTAATTAAAGAATATGTACTCCCGTTACAGGGCTCATGATACTGAAGCTCGACATAAATAAATAGCAATATAAAATTGCCCACATTGCCCCTATTGATCTTCTACCCGGAACATCCCAAATCCGACATGGTATACGTTCGTTCCCAGTGATAGCTAGTTACTCGAACGGGGGCGTCACCCAAAAATAGATCTATTTATAACATTCGCGCTTACTGAGACCAATCAAATTGGTTATACCATAATTAATAGTTCATGATAATGGGCTCATTGGGTATTGTTACCTAGGCAAACACGTAATCATAATGTAAAAATGTCCATTTGCGTCCAATTGTAAAAACCCATGCATATGTTTCTCACCCCAAAACGCGTCCATAAATGTAACCAAGTATTGTATCTCTCCGCGAGATATATAAATAAGTATGTAAACCAATTTGTAATCAACCATGTAAATGCATTTGTAAACAAGCATGTTCTCACCCCAAAAATATATGTAAAACCAGTAAAACATGAGGCTATGAACTCACCTCGATGTTGAAGAACGATTGACAGATAAGCATCTAATATGCACAACACAACGGAAGACGAAACGGCTTGACCTAGAAGATGCAGCTTAACTTAACGGCTAAGTCCCACTAGCCTAGGATAATGTGTTTTGGTTTTCCGATGAACGGTTACGTCAACGCGATACGTTGATAAAGTTTTAGATTTCGAAGTTGTAATAGTTTGGTGGTTGATTAAATAAAATAAATCATAAAGTAAACGCAAAGTGTGTAATATATTCCATATATGTTACATATAAAAAATGAACAAGTATATAATTCAAATCGTGAATTATATAACATAGAAAACCAATTAAATAAATAAAAAGTTCTCGTATAGATGTAAACGATATTTTAAGGTTACAAATTATGTTAAAACGATGTTTGTACAGCTTTTACGACAATTATGATGTTATCTTCTAGTTGACAATGATAAAATATATAAATAATATTTTATAAATTTTTATTTCGTTTACTCGACGGGTTGTGGCTAAAATAATTGTTTCATTTACAAAAGTGTAGTTCTCGTTCGTTTATCTGGCTATTGTATAATTACAAATTAACGATCCTAAGACTATATAACATCGTCTTTTATCGGTTCTTCTAAGATAATAGAAATTGCAACGAAATTTATTAAATATAGTAATTTATATAAATGTCGTCATGACCTTTTCGTTTAAACCACATTTTCCCTTTTTATAAAATTCAATCCATGTTGCAATTATACTCGTGTTTCAATGTTTCAAACACCCGCGTGTTTTAGATATAATATATATATATATGTTATTATATCTAAACGAAACAAAGTAATAAATATCATATTTATTTAACCGTTTAAACCACCACTTAATCCGATTTTATATTTATAAAATCTTACGTTATATTTAATTGTCGATTTATATTAGTCAATAGTCAATTTATGTTAACCCAAACACACCCTTACGGTTAATCTGCTCACCCAAACACACCCGCTGTGGTTCTGACCCGCGAACCAAACACCCCTGCTGTCCCAAACACCCCTGTTTGGGTTTCCTGAAATCCCAAACACACCCTTAGCGGATTTCTGCCAACCCCAAACACCCCTTTTGGGTGTTTCTGCCAACCCAAACACCCCTTTTGGGTGTTTCTGCCAACCCAAACGCACCCTTGTGCGATTACCCAGCCAACCAAACGCACCCTTAATGCCACACAGCGAAACAAACACCCTCTTAGTGATATTAACCCAAAACCAAACATACCCACTCATGTTTCTACTAAACCAAACACACCCCATGGTTGTTATAACAAAACCAAACGCACCCTAATCCGTATTTCAGTCAACCTAACGCACCCTTTTCGTGTCATTTTATAAACAAACGCATCCTATATCGGTGATAAACACAAACCGAACCCATCCCTTTGGTGCTAACCCAAGCCGAACGCACCCTGGTGGTTTTCTACATAACCAAACACCCCTAGTCTGCTGTAACAGCCAAAACGCACCCTTTGGCTGTGAAATAAAGACCAACCGAATGCATCCTTGGTGCAGCCACCACCGAACGCACCCTTGGTGTGCGTGACAGCCACCCGAACGCACCCTTGGTGCTTAAATAAATCACACGTACCCTTTTCTTGGTTCACAGCCAAACCACGCACCCTTTGTGGTGTTTATAAGAACCATACGCACCCGTGGTGGCGGGGATGTGGTGGTGGCGATGGCCCGTGGTGTTGGGGTGGGGATGGCAGTGGCAGATGGTGGTGATGAAGGTGACGGGATGATGTTGATGGTTGTGGCAGTGGTGGCGACGTGGGGTGGCAGCGGGGGTTCGCGGTGGTGGTGGGGACGAAGGTGAGGCGCGTGGCGGCGCGTGGTCCCGTAGATCAGATAGATCGGGCGAAGAGACACATATTTGGTTTCAGTAGGAAAAGTCCGCCGGAAAAGTTTTCCGGCGGCGACGGCATGGTGGTGGCCGGAATCCGGCGGCGGTGGAGGTTCGTCGGAAAAGATGAGGGAGAGAGAGTGTTTATATATGTGTGTGTGTGTTTTTATTTTGTAAAAGAAATAAATTATAAAACTTTTATATATATAATAAAAGTTATAAATTAAAGTAGCAAGTGTATATTACTTGAGGGACTAAAGGTGTAACTTGTTGAGAAACTTTTATAAAATATTGGTTTGAGACTCATTTGGGCGACTTAACGGATGTTTCAAAATACGAAACTTGCGTCATTGTTTTCCAAATCATTTTTCTGATAAAAATGAGTATTTACTTGATGACAATTCATAAATATTTTTATAACATTTATAAAAATATTTGTTATTTATTTGGTGACTCGGTTAAAATAAAAACGAATTTTTAACTGGATATTCGCGTTGTCAACAATGCTTTTGAATAACATGATAAATGATTTTATTTAATTTTTTTATTAAATAACTAGTGATAATTAAAAATAAATTTAATTATTTGTGTGTGTCGGTACCCGTTGTGTGCAGTTTTCAAAACATTGCGAGACTGTTTTAGCCCTCTTCTGCTTGTTTTCAAGTCTCGGGTAAAACTAAAAAGTTGTCTGAAATATCGTTTTACATCAAATTGCTTTAGGGTCCGAATCGTGAAAACGTGATTTAGTAGTTCGTTTTTGATAAATCAACTATGAATTAATATATATCCTTTTTCGTTTTCGAATCAAATAAGTTAAAAATAACTTTGTACTCGAGGTGTGTAATAATAAATACGATTTATTATTGAAATATGTTCCGAAAATTTTACCAGTTATGCGGTAATCGTTTTTATGTGACAATAAAAGACCAAAAGTTAAAAGTCAAGTCAGACTCGAAAAGTCCAAGGTTAAAATAGTCCTTTAAAATTTCAAAAATTCCCGGATGTTACAGTACCTACCCCTTAAAGAAATCTCGTCCCGAGATTAAATTTGTGTTAATCGCTTAGTGTGACTAAGAAAAAGACTTAAGATTTACTAAACCAGTTGAACATGACGCTGATAACTTTATTCAGCAATGTCTGATGTTTCGACATTTCTTAATATACATAAATTTCGGCTAGGTTGACCAGGACATCCAATCCATTAGAATAGATATCTTAGAGAAACATCATTACAAGTTTTATGGTTAGTATAAATGCTTTATGAAGAAAGCCTCTTATTAGTGAACACATCAAAGGAGAAAGTGTAGTCGCGTGGGTATGTCTATTTAAAGTGTTAAATGCTTAAAGGCAGAGTCTCGTTTCTGATATCTGTAATGTTCGATGATTAATAACGGACGAGGCTAAAAGATGTAAGTATCCAACTTACTTAGCAATACTAAATAGTATCATGACTTAAATTGGTGTATTATTGGTCTGCAATGTATAATTCAACTGAATACTATATCGACATATGCTTATCTCGTTTAAGATGGGTTTCATTACTTAGTTGATAAAGTTTGTACAAGCTGGGACCACTCCAGGACCCAACAACAGTAACCATAACGACAATAACCGTAACAGACGGTGATGACATATTGTACCCAGTCTGCTAGTTCGATGATGAATCCACTCCATTAGTTCAAGTGTGTAACAAGTCTGTTAGTTCCACGAACAGTTCGTGATCGCGAGGATTAGCAATTTTGATAGGCAGGATTTGTTTCATTTATATGATTTGGTGATGAAGCAGTACTCAGAAATCACACCAGAAGGTATTGAGTTGATTCTTTAGGGAGACTTGAAGATTATGATGGAATCCTCAACAAAAGAAAATGATCAAGGTGATTTCTGGAATAATCAACAAGATTAGGAGATTTTTAGATAGAGATTGTATGAAGCTTGTGGAGTTTGCATACTAGAGCTTAAGGATGGGACAATCATCTACATACTAGTTGAAAGAAGGTACCCTCTCTCCAAGGAATTGTTGCAAAGAATGCTTGATTTGGGATTGGAGGTTGAAGAGGAAAGTAATGGTGCACTACAGTTGGTAAGATTTATTAAGCAACAGCTTAATGAAGAGTAATGATGTGGATGGAAGTGAGAAGGGTTTGGGTGTTGGCTAACCACCACACAACAAATGGTGTTAAATTCAGCATGTCTAAGAGTCATCAAGCATTGACTAGTCCAAAAGCAAATGGTTTTTGGTAAAGACTTCTCAAATCCGTTTATGCTTGACAATTTACCAAAAATTGTATGGTTATCAACTCACCTTGTTGTTTACAATGAAGAATTGGCTATCCCAGAGCAAATGACTACTGGTAAAGGAACATCAAATCTGTTAATGGCTGGTAGTTTGCCAAAAACTACAAAGCCAACTTAGTTGGATGTTGTTGTGCTGCTGAGAAGACATGTTGCTAATAAAGAGGAATTGCGGAAGATGTCAAAGATTATCAAAGATCAGATCAAGATTTGACAGAGTGTTTAGATACATCCTCCAAGAGTTCAAGAAGAGTAAACTGAAGAAACATGAAGTTAAACAAGTTGAATAATCATGTTTAGGGGAGGATTATTGGGAATTATGTTTTCCTAACTTAGTACCGCTAGTTATAAAGTTAGTACCGACAGTTATAGTTTGTACTGTTAGTATTAGTTTGTACCGCCAGTAAAAAATAGTTAGTACCGTTTATAAGATATGCATGAGTTATTATAGGAAAAGATATGCATTATCTTTTACGCATTTTGTAAGTCGGTTAGGGTTTATCCTTGGTGTATAAAAGGAACCCTACAGCATTAGAGAATTGATCTCTTAATTTTTCATAGTTAGTAATCTGTAATCTTTCAGCAGATTAATATAAATCAAAGTTTAGTTTTATTTATTGTTCTTCTTAGCAATATAAGTTAGATTCTGCATAACTTATAATTAGTGTTCATAGTCATTGTTTCTCCTGTAGTTAGTGTGGAACTATCCATATTGGCTACAACCCTTAACAGGCTAGAAAGAACTATATTGAATTGGGATCTACATCTCATAACCAAAATATTTCAAAATTAACCCCCACAACCTGCTGGTTACAAACTGCCATAAAAATCCAACCAAACACTAATTTAATTCCTCCAAACCTCAATACAAAACCATACCTAATTACTTAACACCCTTTAAAGATACGAGGTAAGTGTTCAAACTCAGAGTCGACTAGTGAACTTACCATGGGATTGACAAACTTATGCCAAATTTTGATATCATCCAAAGAGAACAAAGTGAAGCCACAAAAATATTTCAGAAATTATCGCATCACTCATTATGCGTCGAGAAATATCTAGAGACCATTTCATCACTCACGATGTCCTAGAAGAGCTTTAGTATTCGAATAAACAACTTTCTTGTAAAAATATAGAGGCTCTCTACAAAGTAGACATAAGTGATCAAAAATAGTTAACACTTATATAGATTACTTTTATATAAGTAAATAGCGGTAACCCCGAAGGTACGCAAAAACCGGAGTGGTCAATATTTATACAACTGACCGGTATAGGGTAAATAGTAAGACGTCATAAGAGGGCGAAATCATAGCCAAGAGTTAAAGTCTCATTATATAACAACGATGCTTTCCTCATATAGCATCAATACTCAAAACCAGAATTTTACTCGAATAACGATTATCAGAATACATATATATAGTAGTACATCATAGAACGGAATATTCATACATACATAATACTTATACCAAGTGTCACTCACTTGTTACGCATATAGTAAATAATTAAAGATACCACATAGAGCATATCAAGGATCGGGAAGCATGCACGCACGAATATCGGACATCAGTGAAGGATTCGTAATTTTTTTTCGAAAAATGGTTATAGTCCAGGTTTTTG
>BQNB010022074.1:0-16355 GCA_026074375.1 Tanacetum coccineum | reverse complement strand
TCCATTAGAGTATAGTTTAGCTCGGGGCCCTGTAATGCGCGGCTTATAAAGTAGACTGGCGTCTGAACCGTGCCCCTCTCAGTCATCAAGACCGCACTAACAGCTCCATAGGAGGCGGACATGTATATAATCAATTCTTCCTTTGGTTTTGGTGCTACTAGCAGGGGCAGCTCTGACAGATGTTGTTTTAGTTGCATGAAGGCTTGTTCCGCTTCCGATGTCCAACGGAAGTCGCTCTTTTTAATACACTTCTTCAAGGTTTTAAATAGCGGCAAGGATTTTTCCGCTGATTTAGAGAGAAATCTGTTCAAACTAGCCAATTTCCCGTTGAGGCTCTTGACCTCTTTGATTGTCCGTGGGGACGGGAGTTGCAGTACAAGTTGTAGTACAACTTCCGTTTTATCTGGACATGGTTTTATTCCTTCCGAGGTAATCGTGTACCCCAAGAACATTCATTCCACTGCCCAGAACGCACATTTTTTTGGGATTGAGCTTCATGTTGATCTTGCGTAACGTGCGGAATGTTTCCTCAATGTCTCTTAGCATTTCTGCTTCCGTGTAGCTCTTAATAACTAGATCATCAACGTACACCTCTATGTTCCGGCCAACTTGGCTGTCAAAAGCTTTGTCCACCAGCCGCTGGTACGTGGCGCCAACATTTTTAAGGCCAAAAGGCATTTTGGTATAACAATATACCCCTTAGCTAGTGTGGAAAGCTGTTTTTTCTTCATCTAACTCTGCCATTTGTATCTGATGATAACCTTTGTAATCATCCAAGAAACACTTAAAGGGGTAGCCGCAGAGAGATTTGACTTTCCAGTCGATTTTCGGAAGGGGATAACAATCCTGCGGACAGGCCTTGTTTAAGTCCGTGAAATCCACACACATCCGCCAGTTGCCGTCATGCTTTTTTACCATGACTGGATTGGACAACAAATCGTGGTAATAGACTTCTCCTATGATCCCCGCCCCTACTAGTTTCTGTACCTGTGCTTGGATGGCTTTCGCACGATCTGGGGCCTGACTCCTTTTTTTCTATCGAACTGGTAAATATCCTTCTCGGATATTGAGTTGGTGTTCCGCTACTGATCGCGGTACTCCTGTCATATCTGATGGCTGCTATGCGAATATATCCAAGTTTTCCTTCAGGAGTATGCATAGTCCAGTTCGCCCCTTTGCGGATAGCGTTCCTCCTATTGCCACTTCCTGATCAGGAAAATTCGGATGTATAGCTACTTTAAAGTTTTCATGACGGGATCCCGCTTCTTTGGGTATCTCTTTGGATGATGTAATCACCGTGGCATACTCAACTGGTATTAGGATAGTGTTGCGGATAGTTACTATTCCTTCATCGACAGGGAACTTAAGCATCCCATGGGCTGTGGACGGTACCGCTTGGATTTCTCTTATACCCGATCTTCCAATGATGCCATTGTATGGTGACATTGATCTTACGATCATAAAATTCATCCACGCTTTTGTGCAATAATCTGCATCTCCAATTGTTACCAGAAGCCTAAGTTGTCCCAGCGGCCATATAGTTTCTCCACTAAAACCGGTTAACGACGTTGTTGCCAGGACCATCTGGCTCTTAATTTCTGGCCGGAGCTGGTTGAATCAGTGCTCGTAGAGAACTTCTGTAGAGGATCCTCCGTCTATGTACATGCGGTGGATCATGTGTCCACCAATTTCCACTTCTATGACGAGTGGACCTTCCGTCCCATCGCTGCTAGCTAGTGGTGGGAACGTGATTTTGATGACACGGGCCAAGCTTTGGGTTAATTTTTGCTTTGTTATTCTCTGCAATGGTTGTATCATATAAATTGCTAAGGACTTGTCTTTGGCCGGTGTTTCTTTCTTTCCATTCTTCGTCTGATCTCGACCTTGCTTAATTTCTTTTATCAAGTGCGAGAGCTTTCCTGCTCGCACCAATTCTTCAATCTGCTTCTTTAACTGCATGCACTCGTCCGTGCTATGTCCTTTATCATTGTGGAAATCGCAAAACTTGTTACTGCTTCTTTTTTCTACCGGGGTTACCATGGGCGGTGGTGGTTTGAATTTTCCTGCTTCGGCCGCGAGGATTTCCTTGGGCGTTCTGGTAAGGGGAGTAAACCTATTAGACCCCCGTCCTTCCCTTGATTGACCTCAGAAGTCAGATTTTCGCTCGGAAGCGTGCCGCTTGGGCTGGTCTTGTGATTTCCACGGTAAGTGACCTTTCTTTTTAGAGGCGGCAACGGCTTCTCCTCGTATGAAAGCAGTAGTGACTGTCATCATTTCTTCCATTGTCTTTGGGACTTGTTCATTGAGACGCTTTGTTAGTTCGGGGTTGTTAACCCCATGCATGAACCCGGAGATCCGCATGCATTCAGGGGCTCCCTTCATGCGCCCGGTTTCAACTTTGAACCGCTCCATGAAGTCCTCAATGGTTTCTCCGTCTCTCTGCTTGATGTTGTGAATTTCTACTGGATCTTTCACATACTTCTTCTGCTACATGAAGTATGCTAGGAAGTCCGCTTTGAGACGCTTGTACCCATCTATGCATTCTGGGGGTAGTTCGTCGAACTAGACCCTCGCGGACCCAATTAGGGCAGAGTTAGACATGTGACACCATGTGGGCATTACCCAACGTTCCACCTGTGCCGCAGATTGAAAGATTTTCAAGTGGTCTTCCGAATCTCCCGTTTCGTCATAAGTTTTTACATTGTTGGGCATGCGCGTCTTCTACGAACTTTTGAAGTTGCGGATTCGAGGTGTGAACGGATCCACATCTTCGCAGGTCCAGGGTACGGCCAGGTCATCTTCATCTACCAGCTCGCGCCTTTTCGTCCTTGACTTCCAACGTCCTCTGTTACTGGTACTGCTTTCTGATCCACGAGATGATGGGGATTCACTTTCCCTCCGTCTTTTTACGCTTCGGAATCGATCTCCGTCACGAGATCGATCTCTATACTTGGTCTTGGTCCTCTGAGAGTAAGTATCACCATACGATTCTTCGGCGCTCCGAGAGCGTTCTTCGATTCGGGGACGTTCCCTTCTGGGATGATGACCTTTACTGTGGGAGGGATCTCTCGAGTCCGTCCTGCTTGGCCCGGACTTTGTTTTACTTGGTGAGTAGGTATTACTAAGTCTCTTATGCACGCTCTTCCTTCGGTGACTCAGGCGGCTAAACACGTTTCTGTCGTCGCGCCTTTCACGACCGCGAGTCCTGGATCTCTCAGGATAGACTCTCGTAGGCGAGTTTTCTGCCCTTGAGTTTAAGGAATTCTCCCTTTCTCTTCGTGTTCCCTTGTTGTTTTCTCCAAAGTTTAGTCTGGTTTGGACTTCTTTTCGCTTGTCCCGTCGTGCCTTATCCATAATGATCGGCAGGATGTCTTCGTAGTATTCTTCGTAGAAGTCCACGATGTTCGCCCCGGGTGCGGCGTCTAGAGCCTTATCTTTGTTTATAGTTTTTGTGACAGTAGTCACAATGGGGGTTGCATTAGCCATTGCACTCATTCTGGTGAGAGTAATTCCTAGTGTTGGGTCCCACGGATGGCGCCAACTTGTTGATACAAAAGTTGGGTTGGGTCTAGTTTGATCCGAATAGGCTGCTATTCGGGTGTAGAGTACCTTGTTCTTGTACCAAGTGAATTTGTTGAAGGACCCTGCACAAGGAAATAAACACCGTTAACCTTATCGTGGGAGCGGATCCCACGATTGGACTCCGGCGTGAGAGTAAGTGTATGATCTTGAGGGAGTAATCGAATGTAATTAGGGTTTTTGAGATACCTGTACCAATGATAATTACGTTCCTTTTATAGAGTGAATACCCTTTAGGGTTTCCGTATTTTCCGGCCCAAGATACGGCCGATAGTTTAGGGATTCGACATTATCCTGAATCCTTTTAAATAAGTAAAACATATCTTCTTATTTAATTAGATTATCCTTGGAGATAATTTAAGCGTGCACCGCGTTCCACGGACAGTGTTTTAGTAGCCGCGACCCGCGAGCCCAACCAGCCGTGACCGCGATACCGGGCCGGAGGTCCAATATCAGTCAACAAGCCCACAATAGTATGTGTGGGTCGGGTCGATCCATACTATACGTCATCATGTCCCCCCAGTCTAGGAGACGTGGCCGTGGCCGGAACCTCGGTCACGGTTCCTAGACTACAAATATCTCGAACCATCCTTGGGATGCATATTCCTCGAAACTGTAAAGTGAGTTCTGTAGCCGAATACGAGGGCCTATTTACCTAGAAACGGCGAAAATGGCATAGATGGGATAGGTGGGCCCACAACTGTTTCACCAACCATCCGATCTGAGCCCTAAAAAGCTACGTGGGACACGTGTCGATCATCTAACTGTGCACGCCTATCGAGGACATCGTATAAATGGAACCAACGATGACTGTTTATGTTTACACAGTTTTTAAATCAAACCTCCATTATTTTTTGCATCGTGATTTGATCAAGCATTTTACTACGTCTTTTTCTTTAAAAAAAAATTTTGAAGCTAGCCGCCCATCGGGCGAGCCTTGAAGCTAGTAAATATATATAAATAAATATATATATATATAAATATATATATATATATATATATAAATTATAACACATGCTTTTCCCAATTGTTGTCTTTTTTCATTATCATTCACTAAATATCTTTATACCGTTTTTCTGATACAGGTTAAAAAAATTCCTTAAGTTAAATTATCGTATGATTACAACACTTTTTAATTATTTACACCGTCATGTGTTTAAAACGCTAACGCAAATTTTTTTTAATTATAATTAATTGACAGCTATAAATCTGTACGTCATACATGAGTACTCATCTAGTTTTCAACAGTTAAACACGGTCACCAACAATGAACCACAAGAGATTTTTTCTTCGCCACCAATTTCAAATAAAAAAACTTTGATTTGAAATTCCTTCTTCCCTTATTGTTTGAATTCCTGTTATAAACCCCCTGAAATTGAGATAATCATTTGAAGATTACTCTCAAATATCAGCGTGTTAGGCGGAATTTCTCCATCTGGGTTTTTAGTTATTTAGAACTGAGTTAACCCAAATCGATCCATTTCCGTTTCCAATCAATTCTTTAACACCATTAACCCCAATTTTACCTCCATTGATGTCACTTGTATCCGTTTGGTTATAGATCCTCCATTCCATCCAAAAAAATAAATTAGATAGGGAGCTTTAGATGAAAGGAGTACATGTTGCCAAGATATCAACATCCGATATTATGTTTCGAATTATTTCCGGATTCTGTCTCAGCCAAAGGACCTGTTTTCATTCTGGTATAAACACATATGAGACCACGTTGTGAGACTCTTTTATACCTATGAAGAAGAGGAAACACGCAAGCGATTTGGGTTTTGTTTCGCCTTCAAAAATGTGTTAATGTGGAGAGATTTTTAATAAGTTATGTACGATTTGGTTGAATCGTTTGCAAAACCCATGGCCAATATTGCAATGTTCAATCGTGATAGCAGAAGAATTAGGAACAAAAACAAACTGCTAATCAGAAGAAAACGACGAGGGTCGTAGAATACATTTTATGATCCCCTATCAAAGAGGAGCACTTTTGAAACTAGAAACTCTTTTGTTTAACGGTATTGAAAGGAACTAATATGGTAAAGGGACTGATTCTTTCTTCTCCGGTCCATTGTTTCATGGAAAGAAGATTGATCTGAATCCAAGTATTTAATCTAATTCCTTGATTGGTAGAGTAAAAAGATGTTGTCACTATCAAACCTAAAGAAAGGTTCGTGTACGAAATTATGATAACATAATTATTCGTTATATGGGAGACTAAAGGTTTCTTGAATTCGATAACACTAAGCCAAAGAACTATTTTGGGACAATTAGGCGTGTGTCTTGGTTTTCGATGTTACGTCAAGCGTCTCATGACTTCACCTCCTGATGGGTAAATTGCTTGGTTGGATGTTAAAGGAATCCCTTATTAAGTTTTGGATCAGGAAATAACCGTTTAAAAAGATAGCGACAAAGTGGGGTGAACTATTAGATGTTGACACCATGACGAGATGCGATTTTCATTTCAAAAGAGGAAATGCCATTCACACTAAGATATGTTTTCGCAACATTATGTGAAAACATTAAATTATTTTCAAAGGTAAAGTGCATTGGATTCGAGCTAAAGAAGCTACCAGGCTGGATACACCGAGTTCTTCGAAGACAGAAGAGGATGAATGATCAAATCTGAACATGAATTCATCAGCATGAACAGGTCAGATCTTGGTTTACATATTGATGAGAGGATAATGGTGCAACAGAGTGCCTGAAACACTTTTTTGAGAGATTCTGATGGCAGAAGAGAGCTCGGAGGATCCTTTTGTTTTTTATACCTCAATTCAAATAAAAACAAAGTTAAATCTGATGTAATATCGGGAGGTCCAATGATAAATCCTACCCTCAAATAGTCCTCCGGTTTTACTGTCAAGTGAGGAATAAGACTGGTTATTTCGAAAAGTCAAAGGATAATCAGGTCCAGTAATATAAGTGATAATCAGTTAAATGGGTGATAATATCTGTGCATCATTTGAAACGTGAAGATAACAGGAATTGATGTGATAATACTAATTCTACAGGTTCAAGGAAATTCAAAGATGTCTGAAAATACCACGTACATGCTGGGGGATACTAATCTTAGTGCTGGAGGAAATTGTGAAGGTAGTATAACAATGGGGTTAATATGGAGGGTGGTCGAATGATATTACCAAAATAATTGAATCACAAGGAGGGAACGGGTTAAATAGATAATTTTCTGTCTTTAAATGTACAAGGCCTTCTAGCCAAAAGGCTAAAAAAGATTGGTAAAGGAGTTGTGTAAATAAGAAAAAGTGAGTGTTTTGTTGGGTTTACCAAGAAACAAGATAGGAGTCTATATGATTTATCTTAGTGTGAGACTCTGTTGGGGATAATGTAAACTCTTGATTACTTCATATGACTCAGATTGGTATTCTGGAGGATTCTTTGTAATTTAGGGAACCACAATTCGTTTCGTAAGGACATAGTGTTACAGTGTCGGAATATTTTGTCAATGTTCGTTAGATGGTGTGTCTTAAAATCGGGGATGGATATCCCTATGTATGGGTATATTTGCGCCACATGAATGGATCTAGATACCCGGCTAATATGGGAAAAACTGTCCTCAATTTATCTGAACTCATTGTCTGGAAGGTTGTGAAGATGTGAGATATTTAACGAAGTGTAGATCCACAAGCGGTACTGATTTGGAATCGAATAACAATGCTCATGGAGCGGATATATTTTAATCAATATTTATTATAACGCAGGTCATGGAGAGTTATCCTCTTGGTGGAGAAGTGCATATACTATGGTGGCCACGCAACCAATCGCTTCTAAAATGAGCAAGATTGGATAGTGTTTTCTCGGATTTCCGGAAAATTTGTAAAAACACATGTCCTAATATATAGTGCTTTACTCTGGAAGAGAGATTTCCCTCGTCGTATCATCGCCCTATTTACTATCGTGAAGCATCTTTTGATTATGGCCCGACTCCGTTTCGTTTTCACTTTTGTTTTGAAGATGGATGGTTTTGATAAATTGAGTTACAGCGATACTTGGAAAGATTCTCCTAGTAGATGATATCAAAGCAATGCGAAACTTGTGTGGTAAATTAAATTCTCAATAGGAGAAAATTTCCGGATCTTGGTATGCAGATATACAGAAACAATATCCAAAGGTCCTTTACTAATTTCAAGGAAGAACTAACGGTATCTTGTATGATTGATTGATAAAGGAATGGATCGGTCGCGATTGTTAACAACCGTTTGAGATTCTTGTAAATTAACAGCAAGTGAATAATGCCCAAGCTTCGGAAGTAGCTCAAAAGGCTAAGATCCAAATTGGGGTAAGTAGAAGGAGATGGATAATACGAATATTTTCATGCAATGCCTTAACAAGACACGGAGCCAATTGAATATTCGGGTATAATGAATAAATGGAACTGGATCTAATAATCCGAAGGCTGGAAACAGAATTCATTTAGCACTTTCGAAACAGTTTGAAAAGCCTTCGGATCAGAATGCTCATATTGATATGATGGCCCTGTGTATCCAATTCACTTTCGAGCTGCTCAGCAGAAAGACCTGAGTGTATGGTTTCTATTCTAAAGAATAGGTCCAAAAGGGAATGGCGTCGTGGATGCGGAACAGACAAATCACCCCGGGTCCAGATGTTTTCACATTGGATTTTATCGACACTTTTGGGAGTCAACTATTGAATACGATGTTTTTGAGGCGATTAAGTATTTTTTTTTCACATGTGGTGAAATCCCGCAATGGGTTGTAATTCGACGTTTATATAATGCTTAGACCCAAAGAATCCCGAGTCCAACACAAGGTTAAATTTTCGCCCTATTAGCTGTGATTAGAGTATATATAAATATATCGGCCAAAATTTTCTGACTAAGTCGTCTAGTTGGTGTTTCGAGATGTGAATAATTGTAAATGAGGTTCAATAGGCTTTCATATCGAGAGACAAATCCATGATTGAACGGTCCATTTTATCCTTAATGAGATTATGCAATGGTGTCGTAGGAGGAAAAAACAATCCCTTACTTTTGCAAAGTGCAGACTTGAGAAAGCATACATTCTTTCCGATGTGGAATATCTGAGGATGATATATTGTAAATTTAGGTTTTGGTATCAAATGAGAGGCTGGATTACAAACTTGGCCTTAAATTTCGACTAAAAGGCTCAATTCGTTGTCATGGAGTCTTCCGTAGGAATTCCAATACTACAAAGGTCTAAAGTCAAGGTGATCCCGCTATCCCCTTGTTTTATTTATCCTTGTATGGAAAACTTCCATATATCGGTTTTCAACGTGTGGTGGACGTGGGCATGTTTACTGTATTAAGCTTATCCGTGTCTACTGTGTCTTCGAAAATTTGTGCAAAGCCAAGATTATGGGTATATTTTTTTCCGCATGGACGCTGACGATATTAATATGCGGCTTTCTAAAACTTGCGTGCCTTGTTCTCATACTTCCTTTAACTTTATTTAGGTACGAAAGTTGGTGAAAATATGTCTAGAGTAGCACGCTGTGAAATAGGTCTTTGTTAAAAATCAAGCCCTGGTTTGTCGAATTGAAAGTTAAAAAACTTTCTATAGGTGGTCGATTTACTCATCTTAAATCGGTGTTAGGTAACGAACGAACGATTCCTTCCATATGTCTATATATAAAGTCCCTTCAAGTGTTTCCCATTTGCTGGAATCCGATTCGGAGATCATTTTTTCCATGGTCACGATCCAAGAAGGTAAAAAAGCCTCATGGGTGAATTGGAACAAATGTTCTCACAGCAAAAGAAAGAGGGGTTTTGGGGGTTTCCATCTTATTGCCTTACTAGAAGCATAATGCGCAAATGTTTAGGCGAGTTTTTTGCACATAAAATTCTTTGTTATTGGTCTAGATATTAAGGCCATATCATGTGGTCCTGAGGGTGGGATTGATCACTGATGAAGAAGGGGTTTTATCGATCTACGTGGACCCTCTATTGTACATGAAGTGAAGCAAGTTACAGAATCAAGGAGCAACATATTTGAATTATAATTCGGATCAAGATAGGAAAGGAGACTATACTAGTTTTTTGAGAAAGACCAATGGCAGTAATGGAAGGCGTTCTAGAAAGTGAATTTCCCGTCTTCGTACTCGTTGGAGAGGCATCAGGAATGTAACTATTCACGTAACGAAACTGATTGATTACAGTTAGTTAACATCCTTTCGTCGGGAATCCGAGAAGTGGTTGTGGAACGACTTTTAACTCCGACAATCCTCTCCAGGTTGTGGTTAGCACGTATTACCCTCATTCATCTGCTGTTGACAGGTTACGAATTGCGTTCGCCTTGAAAATTCAGAGGGAGTTTTCGAGTGAAGTCTATTCGGCAAGTGAATTGATGCTAATTGTTTTTCCTGTAATTCACTCGGCTACAGAGCGGGTTAATTTGTTGCTCTTAAGTGAACATCATGGCTTGGAAAATAAAATGGATGGCCAGACACACAAAGAAAAAAATATATCTCTCGCGGTATAAAATTGACATCGATAGTTTTGCCCTATTTGTAACAGTTGGGCGGAAACAACTTGTCATATATTTATTCGCAATGTAATTTGGTTAGTCATTGGCTCTAAAAATATCGTCCTTGGTGGAATGTGGATTACGTTGATGTTTCATCTTATGAGACAGGTACACTTGGTTGGTTCTCTTAGGGCTTCAGGCAAATCTCAAAGCGGTTGTCCGAAGGCATCTTCTATGTTTATGGATGGTCGGTTTTGGATGTTCCAGTAAACACGATTCTTTTCGAGAGGAACTCCTATTCACAGGCGAGATTTTTGATAACATTGTTTTTAATTCTTATATGGTAGTAAGTTTAGATGTAAAGTCTCGTACAAATCGATCGATGGCTCAAAAAAACCCGTATCTTGTAATTGTCTAATTCTCAAAAAGCTCCTTGCATAGTACGTTTAATAAAGCTGTGTTCAAAAAAATTTCAACGGTCGGGAAACTTCGCACAAACATAATAAACTTATTACGCAATCAGAACACAATCAAACCAACTCAATTAAATCCCTTAAATATCATGATTACAATATTGAAGTAACATAGATATACTAAAAAGAGGTCCCGGCGGCAAGTGTGACTCCGGGATCCATCTTGGACACGATGGCGAACTTTTCTTAATGAGCCACATCGTCCGTACAAATGTGTAAAAAGAAAAGAAGAAAGCCTTGTATACTTTTGTAATTAGATTTGTAACTGTTAAAAAGTCGAATCGTCCGACAGCTGAAGAAAAGAAACCTTAAATTGAAATTAGACTTAAGATGGATCGTTATTATTTTGATTTGAATTAAAAAACAAATTAAATTAAATAATATAATTAATTAAATAAGCATTTGAGTAGGCAGGGAATTGAATCATTAAAGTGAAGTTGAAATTGTGGAAAATAATAAATTGACAAATGGTTGGCAAAAAGTCTTAAATTGAATGTGATTAGTATAAACAAGTGGAATTTGCTTTTGCTTTTGGAATTTCGAATGCATGTTCAACCACATTGCTATCACCAAACACACTTTCGACCCTACCCTCACCCTTTGGTCCCCTTTTCTTTCCCATCAAACACATATGTACTGTTAATTCATTTTTCAACTTTTAAATTGGTTAACAATCAATTATGAGACTACTTACACTTTCTACAACCATTTTCATTTCATCTTTAAATGTGCAAGAAAAAATATATATCATTTCTGACCATCCACTTTTTAGCACTAACTTTCTTTATGTTCTTACAATATTCCTATCAAAATAAAAGGTTTGAATATTGAAGACTTGTATAGTAATTTAATTCATATTAATTCTATGATAGAGTTTAAATGACAAAGAAAATAAACTAAGATGGTAGTTTAAGGACTTGAATAGTGTTTCTTCATATTTGGAGAAAAATTAACCATCAAGTTGAACATTAGATGGCTTGATTATGCAACGTTGCAAATCGTGCATTCTGAATTTGGTCAATTAAAAAGTAAAAATTGAATAATTTTGTCAAGATTAAAATATTTTGGTGGAGAATTTTGATGTAGAAAAAAATCGCATATAAAATATATGTGTCAAATTCTTATGAAAACAAAAACTTGACATAAAAGATGAGGTATTTAAAAAAAAACTTTAGTGGTTTAATTTTTATTTAAAATAAATTATATGAGTTAGTGTATATGTATACAAAAAAAAAATTTAAAATTCTATTATAATTTAAAAAATAATCAAATATCCCTTAAACTTTATACGCTAGACTTTATATTTTAAAAAAATACACAAAACGCAAAATACTTCTTACTTAACAAAGATTTAACAATTATTAATAATCTCAATTTTACCCCAAGACTTTTTAGTGATTTTTTCATTATCGGTTATAACAATTCATCTGTTGTACATATGATAGAATCAACGTCGAAGCACATACTTTTCGTATATAAGAAAATAGTTTTCTAGCTATTCATTGATGGGGATTTGGAAAGAAAATTTACATTTTCTTTTCTTTTGGTTTAATAACGTACTAAAATTATTAACAATTGAATTTTCTGGGAAAAAGTATTTATTTTCATTGACATATTTTCTAAAGTGAAAGACCAATGGTTCGAATATATCGAGGAGAAAAGTAATCACCATTGAGTCTTCGCGAGGTTCATTCAGCCGACTAGGGTACCTAAAAGTGGTAAGTTTAGCTAGGATTAGTTGGCTTACAATATCGAATAAAAAACAGGTAAAAAAAAAAAAATATATTACTAATTATCTCACTACGTAATTTATAAAAGATTTAATAAATTTATTCTCTCCATATAATTTCTATAATACTCTATACATAACTTATTAACAGATAAAATAACAATATTATTTATTATATATTTTTAAAAAACAATATGTTTAAACCGTGCTGCTAAGGCATTAAAACTAGTTAACTTCGATGGTAGTTATCCGGACTTTGAATAGTGTTTCTTTCATATTTGAGAGAAAAAATTATCACCTCTTCAAATTCATTCCTGTTTAGAGTAAGTTGGAGGTATTTCTTCAAATTTCTTCTCCTTACTCAAATTTGAGATGAAGATGCTTATAGATGCAAAGATTGGGAGATAGTCTTATCCTCCTATAAAAAGATAGTGAATATTGTATTTGATGTTAAAATATGTTCCTTTTAAGTAATAAAAAAATATCACATGGATTTACTAGGAAGATGAATGTTCAAAAAATTTAACTTATACTAATAAAGAAAAAATTATGTGTGTTTTCGCAAGCAATAATTGAATGTTGAAGCTTCGACGTTATCAAATTCTTTTCGCCCCTTTTTATCTAATTAATAGTCACCAATATTTACATTATAGTTAAACCATCATTGACGCGATTTGCGGCTAGTAACTTTTTGTATAGTTAATACATAATTAAACAACTCATAACCTCTCACGATTTGTCGTCAACAAGTATGTTTCTTCTTACCATCCAGTAAAACTAAAAAGGTTATAGGACATAAATAAAGATGAGACAAATATTACTCAATTAATCGTTGATTAGTTGTTTGACCAAATAGTTACGTTATCCAAAAAGTTAATATAATTCATCAAGGATAAATTTGTTGTATCAAAACTTTCGCATGCTCGTTTAGTCGTTTTGGATTTAGGAACAAGTTCAGCTTATCAAGGTCTAATAATAACTTTTAAGAAAAAGTGAAAGAATAAAGTTTTCGAAGTGCTAATATCACGACCATACCATCTTACTACTTTCCGTCTTGTTTTTAAGTATTGACAAAATGCTTTAACTACCAACAATTACAGTATTTTGTAACTCAAGAAGAAAAAAAAAATAACTGTACTTTTTCTCATTAACTCGAAGATGCATAATTCAATTTCAATATATAAGTTAATGATCAACTTTCTAATAGCGCAATGATGTGCAGACAGTCACTTTTAAGTAAATTTAAAGATGATGGTCCATGAAAATATAATGTCATGCATGTATTGAAATCACACCCATGGATGAAATGTAAAGATAAGGTTTGTTCCCCTCCCACTCGTGTGGATAATAAAAGGTACGATATGCTTGTCCTACACCTCAAAACACCTAACTTATATTCCTTTGTTTGGTATGTCCAAAAAGACATTAATAATTTCTTACAATTTAAATGTCATATAAAACCATTCATAATTGTATGCATATTCTTTAGTTAGTCCCACCAATATGTCACAAAACTAGCACCAAAATGTATGATTTCCCTGTATAGATCGTGGAATGAAACCGAACGGGTCGTTGTGGTCCTTCGTAGCATGTTCGATGACTGCGTATATGAGGAATGTGGATCGGTAGGGTCGCAAATGATGAACCAAGTTTTATATAAATGGGAAAGAAAAGTAACGGGGTCCGTTTGATATGATAAACATGATTATGATGAGTTTAATCATATTGGTTGGTGGAAGTAGACAAATTTGGTAGCTTTAGCTTAGGAAGAACCTTTTTGCAAGAGATGAGAAGAGTTTGGTGCTTTTGTTTGGATAATTTATGATTAATGTTTTTTATAAATTGTTCATTTTTTTTTTTGATCGCAATATTATAAAAACTACTGAAGAAGTAGAAAAAGAATACAAGAGATCAAATAGGAGTCTTGCAACCAACTATCACTAAAAGTTACAATTACTCTAGGAAAGGACCAAGTGAAAGAGCGCGAACAATATCGTCAAAAAACCATCTTTTCGAGGGCTTTCGACGAGCAAGAGCAATGATTACGAACATCCATAAGATCACCAAGTTATTATAGCAAACTTCATTCAGCAAATCTTCTAACTTTAGAGCTTAATCTGATGCAACTTGACCCAAATTAAGCACAATCAGCATATGAATCATAGGGGCGTACATGTAGATTCCACCAACGGATACGAGCACTGGACGATATCCGTAACACAACGCAACTGAAGACAATGTGGCAGGAATCTTCCTGAGCAGAGGAGCAACGCGGACATAATAAGATCAGAAACTAGTGAACCAACGATGAGTAAAATTAGATGAGTTGCAACCAGATCAGGAAACCTTCAAGGAAAAACATTTATTTTAATTGGAACATATTTATCCCATCGATAGCTTGTACGGGCGCTTTCGGCATGAAACATTACATCAAGAAGATTGCGAACATCTTTTGAACCCGAAAAACACCTCTCCCTCAATTTAAATCCCTCACCCATCTAGCCTTCATATTAGACAAAATGTCTCTTCAAGTATATGTGGAAAAGAGCTAATTAGAAGATTAAACCCTCTCTAACAGAACGACGATGAGAAGAGGTAACCGAGACATTGCGTTTTTCAAGCCACCGTACAATTCTTTATTAATCTCCAAAGCATAAATTCTAGAAACTTAACACGATTGTGAGTGTCACAATCAAACTTCATTCCAAAATTGACTGAATTATTATGATTGGCTTTTTTAATACATTTGTTTATGTGTTGAATTACACCATGAGGTTTTGTGCTTGATTTATTTGAAAGTAAGTGTTAAACTGGTTATTTCTTTGACGTTTAATCTACGTATGATATCCTTTCGGTTACTTCTTCTAGCAGAGATGATTTTTGAAACTCTTATCTCATAATATTCCTAATGAAAAAATAATTGTGTGGGTTGCTAGACTTTGCCAATTATAGGTATGAGTGTTATGTGCTACTCCGACTCCCAAGTGGGAGCTGTTGGAATATGGCAGTCGAAATAACACGAATACATTACGAATATGTGAGCCTATTGGGGGCACACACGTTAATACACGGAGAACACGTTTTATACTTCACTTTAATAATACCAAGGACCGTAAATGAACAAAGCCCGAACTCTAAGGATTAAACCAATGTGGCCGGTTCCTAAGAAGGTTCGATTAAGGGTGTTTGTTCGGTTTGGATAAAGAGTGTTGTGATATAACTAGGACTTGATTTCCTAGTTTATCTATACTAAGGTTTGGTGAGTATATATACTCTTCACCCTACCTCATTCATTCGTGAATCCAACTATCTCAAAATCTTCAAACAGTAACTCGTTTCCTTGTTATTCTTTATCAGCCGAATTCTATAATACCCTTCAAGGGTTTGTTTGATTTTCGGTTCATCACCATATTAGGTAAACCTTTTAAGGTTTAATCAATCTAGCTGGTACTTCCTTGCGTGACCATTACTAGTTAAGCACCAGGTGCTCGTGGTGATTGTAGTTCGAAGACAGAAATAACTCCAAATTGAGTTTCGAGTTGTTTGAATTCGGTTCATAAGGTTATTCGGTTGTATTAGGGTTTGTAAACTCTAATTCGGTGCTAGTTCTTTCCGATTACAAGTCAAGGGTTTTGCGTGGTATTCGGATATAAAACAAAGGTTGTTAGTTAGTGAAGTTAAGCCTAGCAAGCTTACGTGTTTGGTTGACGTGACTGTGTGAGCAACCGTAGAGGCAATTATTTTAATTGCTTGTTTCGTTTTCTTGATCAAATCATCAAAAGGTACGCGTTTCTATTTACCTTTTGTTTTGTGTTAACCATATGCTATTACTAGGTCCTATCCGCTGCGCACTCGTGGCTAAACTAGTTACCTAGGTATTTGAAATCCCAACATGGGGTTATGATAGTAATATAATTTGCATTTAAGGATGTAAAATAGTATGTATAATTTTGTAATATTGGAAACCATGATGTGTTGAGCTAATTTATTTTCGTTTCATTTTAGTTTGAAGAACAGAAGGAAAATTGCATGTGATCAGCCGTCTATACTTGATCAGTTTACTACCTTCAACCTACGATTAGAGGTATGCCTTCAATTCATATGAGTGAA